>VZTF01006149.1:4474285-4565392 GCA_013397755.1 Cnemophilus loriae
GAACAGCTGATCTCCTGCCTAAAAACAGTCAGTAGCAGAACTCCCGTGGAGGTGAATATGGAGAGATCGTCTATTTCATCTTGAGTGTCACAGAGCAGCAATATATTTAAAGATAATAATAAATTCTGGAGTGGAAAAAAAAAAAAGAAAGAAAGAAAGAAAGAAAGAAAGAAAGAAAGAAAGAAAGAAAGAAAGAAAGAAAGAAAGAAAGAAAGAAAGAAAGAAAGAAAAAAGAAAGAAAGAAAGAAAGAAAGAAAGAAAGAAAGAAAGAAAGAAAGAAAGAAAGAAAGAAAGAAAGAAAGAAAGAAAGAAAGAAAGAAAGAAAGAGAAAGAAAGAAAGGGAGAAAGAAAGGGAGAAAGAAAGAAAGAAAGAAAGGAAGAAAGAAAGGAAGGAATGACAAAAGAAAGAAAGAAAAAAAATTCTGCTCTTTTCTTCTCATTGGTTTGAGTGTCTTCAGGCTGAAAAGAAAGAAACCATTTAGTTAGTATTTCAAGAATAGGAAGAATGAATAAGAGATGTATTGTGGGAGACAAAACTAAAATGACAAAATCTACAAAGTGGGTATAAGAATGTGTATGGGATAAATGGACAAACAGTAAGTCGCTGACATAATTCAGTATTTTGCACTCAGTATTTTCCTGCCTCTCTACTGAAGTGCAGACCACAGCCTGAGCAGAATCTCTTCTGCTCAGCATGAGCAGAGCCTCATTTAAAGTATCTTAATAGAAATTAAGTATAATGGTGTGAAGAAAAGGAGAGGTAGCTTCAAGCTGAGTATTAAGCCAAACTTTCAGCGAGTGAAATCTGTTCAAACATGCCATAGTATAGTGCTGAAAAAGCACAAGGAATCATTCTCCTGGGAGCATTCCAGTACTGACATATATATTACTATATGACTTTCCAGTCTCATTATGGATATGATATCTCTTCAGTTTAGCTTTTTCTCCTTGCTCATGTTGCAGTTTGTGTTTTTATGTTCTGTTTGATATGGCTCAAGGAGGTAGCAGCTTCCTTAGCAACAACAGGACGTGTATTAAAAAAAAGAGATCATCAATTATATCGTCGGGGTCACTGAAGGATTAATTCACAGAGACAACACAGGGCATGATTTTGCCTAAATGTGCTGTAGTTCTCTTATGTGGCTTTGTGCAAGTGTTGCGTGGGACAGTACTTGTACTGCCATGCATTACCGTGGCTATATCACAGCATTTTTGTTCCAGGTTCCCAGAGGAAGTCCAGCATCCTGTGTTAGGTTCTTTGGCTCCCTTTACAATGTATATGGAGAAGTGAACACACCAAAGTGGTATCCTTTATCAAGCTGCTGCCAAAGAAATAGTGGTTTGGGTAGGCATTAATTTGTTAGATGGATAATTCCTTCTTGAAAAGATGGATTTTACTCCATTTGGGTTTACAGCCCAGTTCTTGTGTTTGGATGCAGTGGCCCTGCTCTTAGAGCTCAAGCGGAGGGTTTTCACATCTTAGAGCAGCAGTAAGAATGCCAACCTTATTTATACTCTGGTTTCATAAATGAGCATTTGTAAGGAAAGACTGGAAGTCCTTTACTTCCTTCTGCTACTCTGCATGAATCCACAAAATCTGAAAAGAAAAAAAAGATGACATTTTTATTTACTCATGATCTAATTTCTCTGTGTATGATGCGAATTTGAAGGGACTGCATCTGTTCTGACTGAGTGTTTCTGCAATAATTTAGCTCACTGAGGATCCGTTTCAGTTAAAGCCTGTAAGTGTAACTTTAATGCAAAAAAATCAAAGTAATTTTCATATTTTCATGGTGTTCATTACCTTATATAAACAGAAACCACATCTTGTGTTTGTTGCTTTATTATTTTGGATTCAGGTAGGTAATCCAGAAATAAAAAGTCAGTCTAGAATTTTCTTAATAGACATGTGAGAGGTCTTTTACATGGTTTATTTTGACCTTTTCTTGGTGTTCTTGCCCTGAGTGACATTTCCTTAATGCCCTCAAACATTTGAAACATGAAACATCTTAGTGTTTGTTGTCTCAAAAGTGTTATTAAATTAATTATTTCTTTTTTTATTAGCCTCAGAGCTTCTTAGTCTTCAAAAGTCCACATGGATCAATTGTAATACAAAGTGGAGAGAAAACTAATGCACTTCTTTCTCTAGGAATATTTAATATTTTGAACAGTCTGTTTTTCTGACTAGAACTAGAGAATACTGAATGGATATCACCAGAGGCTTAATGAACATCTTTCTTGTTGGAAAAGACTTCTTCCTTCTTCCTTCCTTTTTATCTCCTTCTTCCTGTCTGTGGCAGATGGCATTATGCTTATGAAGAAGAGACATGTCTGGTTCTCAACAGCTTGTGCCAGCAGACCAGCAGTGCCTTTCCCTGCGAAACTCATTTTATGTAAAGAATAAAAAGCAATTATTATTTTAAAAAAAAGAAAGAGAAAGAACTAAGTGTTTGTCAGTAAAACATAGTCAGGAAAGACATAGGTACTGCTATAAAGACATTTAAAAAAAAATTACATGCAATAAAATATTGTCTTCCAGAAAATGAACCGCTAACATCTTATATTTAATATGGACCATTAATGGGTTTTTTGAAATATCATTTTCAACCTGTGGTAATCAAAACACAGAAAGAAATGTTATGTGCTTATACCAAAATGTCATATTTATTTAGCTTATTTTATTAAAAATGATTTTCATATTATTTAAAGCCCAATGACAAGGCTAGATTTCCAAGAGAAAAACATGGAGATCCTGATGCTGGAAACACAGCAGGAATTTAGGATTAAAATAGATTTCCAAATTGGTCCTGACAGAATATAATATACGGGCTAGTGTTTATGTCCTATTGACTTGTGGAGGATGGAGTGTTGGGCCACCCAAATGCTGTCTGATAACAATCCACCAGATATGATGACTTTCTGATGATTTTCTGACATGCTGCAGCTAATGAAGATTTTAATCTCTTCCACGTGACAGGAGGCTGTGAGTTCAAGCAGATCTCGGTAATGCGACCGTGGGTTTTTCGTTATGGCCACTGTATTTTGTCATGGTCATGGCATTTGTGATGTGATTATGGCATTTTGCCATGCAAAATGTAACCAATATACTTGCTTTCTTAGCTGATTCTTTCTTTCATGAACACTTCCCCGAGCCAAAAAGAACTCAAAAAGCAACCAACCAATCAACAAACAAACAAAAAAAACCCCTAAACCCAAACAACAAGAAAACCTAAACAAAAAATCCCCAAAAACCCAAATAACAAAACCCAAGATAATTCAAACAACAAAACAATGTTCTCAGATTTTAAATCTCTCAGATGGCTGGGATTTAAGTTTTACATTTCCCCCAAAAGATAAATTATGCTCTTGCCACATTCACATGCCAGAAGTATACTGTATTGATTGAACGTCTACTGCTTTTAGCAGTTAATAAATCCCAAGTTAGTGTTTACTGGCTTACGAAAGAGAGAGAAAAACAATAACATTGCATATATTAATTGTTCTTTTAAAATTAAATGTCGGTAGCATATTGGAAAGGTGGAACTATTTACATTAATGCACCAGGTTGACAGCAAGTTGTGTTAACAAAGTTCAGCAAAATGTCTTCTATGTCCCTGAGATGTTCATAAAAATAAATTAGCCTGTGAAGACACCACGCCTAAGGGAATTCTAACACATGTAATTGTACCAGAATGCAAAGCAAGCCAACAGGTTTGCTGAGATGATTAACAGTTAACTGAGTTTGGAATATGAACAACTCTTTGCATACTCATAATTTATTGTCATTTCTTTAGGTTGAATACAACCTCAGACCAATTCAGAGAAGAGAGCACTTATTTAACTTAGTTTTCTTTTGGGTTGTGAACGAGATCACTTTGTTTGACTACATGGTTTCTGACCACCTACAGCACAGCCCAAAGTAAAGGTGCTCACTGATGCTGAATAGATGAGAAAAGACTGGTTATTACATCTCAAAGAACTACTCTGCAGAGTATTTGACTTTGGGCCTTGATGTCAATAGTCAGGATGGGAAAGGTAATTGCATTAATTAGCTTAACAGGAAAAATCTTCCAAAAACTTCTGTCTGTTTCAGAATGAGATAAAATATTTTCAGGAAAGAAATGTGTGGATCATTTGCTAAGTCAAAATCTGAGTTGAATGCTACAACTTTGAATCTCAGTTGGCAGAGCTGGAGTCAGCAATTTGAAAGTTGCGTACTCAGAGCAAGGTGATCAGTGAGGCTCTTTTTAGAGACAAGACAGATGTCTTGGACCATTATGCATTCCCTTTCTGAAGCAGGCATGTAAGGAAGGTGATCTGAATTACATCAATTGATATGCTGTTCTCTTTGTCTTCAAGTACTGCAGCAAGAGAATAAATGGCTAAAGGGGAGCACTCAACTGCTCTTCAGTGAGGTGACTTTCATCCTGACAGGGGTCATTGATGTGTTAATTACTGTAGCATTTATTGCATCATATTGGAGGACACATTATTCCACAAAGGTGGATGAGGATTAAGTGACTTCCAGGAATCTGAGCAGGTGGACATCATTACTTCTGACAATATTCTGACCTGGGCATACTAGCCACTATCCTTTATCTTTTCATTCCGTCCTTTAGAAAGTAAGGTAGAAGCAGAAAAAAAACCCAACAAATCAAAGAACCCTGTAATCCTGTGATCAACTCAGGGATCAAATATCAAAATCAAACAGCTAACACACACAAACACACAGGTAAAATGAGATCAGATTACCAGGAGCCAAGAACATCTAGGAGAACAGCACACAGGCCAGACTGCAGCAGACGTATGATGGAGAGTATCCTAAATATATATTTTTGGAACATAAACTGTCACAGCTGATTTTTATATTATTGTAGAAGAGGATATTGGGTGACACACTCGACATCATGAGACTTCTATTTTCATCAGATTCAAAGTACTCATATTTTTGGACGCGTGAAGTACCTGACCTAATATGGTAGATCATTATTGTTAACGGTACCAAAGCTGATGAGAAAAAAGGTATTTAAATGTTGATGGAAATTTTGCTGTTCAGAGTAAGAGATGACCATTGAAGGAAAGAGGTGCAAGCAGAAAAGGAAGAGAATACACAGAGTAATAATATACAGTTTGCTTGGTAAACATGGAATTAAATGGAAGAAGGAGGGGAAACCCAAACAGAAAAATCATCTACATTAGAAAACTTTATATAAGGCTAGACTTTTCATTGACCAAGGTTGTGTCTAGAATATATATAATTTCATAGCTCTTTATGCAGAAGACATTATTGCAGCAAAACTCAGAAATTTTGTCAGCAATGATGTTTATGTTTTGAACACACTACTAAAATTGAAAATTCTGAAAAGGACACTATAAAACATTCAGGAGCTGGAGAAACAAAGTTACAAACCTGCTAAAATGCTCAGGCTTTTACATTATCCATAAGAATGATGCGAGATGATTCGATCACACTGTGTATGTTTTTCCTAAGACTGAAAATAGCAGATATTGAGGAGTTTTCTAATGTTAGAGTCAATGGTTTGAAACTGTAACTGCACAGCTTTTAATCTAAACACATTTAAAACGTGAAGATCATGAAGAAAAAAAGAAACAGTGCTGAGTGGAATTTTTAATTTATGAAGGACAATTTTGCCTTTGATATGAGCTCGAGTGCTGAGGAAGAAAATATAAAATTACTGTCCACTTTAATGAAAAGCCTTTGCTTCAACAATATTACGTGGAATCAGATCAACAGGCACAGTGGGGCTGATATCAACTTCCTTACCCTCTACCCTCCACTCCAAAAGGAATGAAAAAATGCTTGTAGCAATTTTAAAGAGTTTGATGCATTACATATATATATATATATATATACACACACATATATATAAGATTAAATAGATTTATTTCCCTCCATTCAGCATCTTTGAAAATATTTTAGCAGTGTAATGGCAGAATGCCAATTCATAACCCAAATAGGTGGAAAAAATTGCTTGCTGAAAGTACCTCCTCTTCAGCTGGCTAAAATTAGCTGCCCAGTTCCAAAATGCTGTAATAAGGTGGGATAAATCCCATCATAAAAGAATTCAGTGGAAAATAATCCATGAGAAAGGGTATGCTCTGTGAAAAAAGCACTTACCATCATGCATTTGCTGTAATTATACTTTACTTTTCAAACTGTAATGAGCAGTGGTTCATATAAATGGTAGGTTAAAAGCATGACTATTTTCGTGTTATTTCCTTCGGTGATCATTTTGATATATGTGTTGTTAAAATGTTGATCTATTATCTGTGTTGAATTTACATCTCTGGTCATTGGTCACTTCGTTGCATTTGAGAGCATTGATGCTTGGAGACATCCAGTAGAGTAGTACCTCTACTTTTCTGACATTTTCATCTCTCCTCCCACTTTCTTGTATCCAAAATGCCAGAAAGAGTTGCATGAGAGGCACATGCCTATGAAAAAGTCCTCTCAGAGAGGATACCGAGTGGGGGAAAGCAGGAGTGTGAAGTGACAGAAGCATACAGCTGCTTTGCTTGTTTTCCAAAGCTGGGGACAACGTCAAGAAATAAACCCGGGTGGGCTGCACAGGAATGGTTGCCTTTGGGAGACACAGGACTCTAAACAGTTCACAACTGGAGTGTTTAATACAAAAGGGAAACAAATTGGTTTATGAACTGGAAGACATTTTTACCTCTTGTTTGGGATAAACACATTCCTCCCAAGTGAGGCTGGAACTAAAAGAAATTCCCTGAGTCAACTACATCTGGCATGTGCTCATGGGATAAGTCATGGTGTTGGGCTGCAGGGAAATGCACAGGATGTGAAGGAGGGTGTGCTGAGAGGATGGATGAGAAGCAGATGAGATGAGAACACTGTTGTGAAATCTTCTCTTAGGTGTCCTGAAAGCTTCCTGAAACGCCGGTTCTATGTATGAGCTTATTTTAGTGACGAATGAATCAAAGTGTAAAAGACGCTGAAGGCTGGAACTCCTGTTAGTATATCATGGAGTAACACTGAGAAGGCTTCCCTTTCATCTTTTCACTTCCTGAGATTCCAGCCCTAAACAGTTTAGAAAAAAAATCTTATGAATTATTGTTTCCCTATCTGAGATTTCCACACCTTGCCTCTTTTTTTGCTACCCTCTGTAACAGGTTGTTAGATTATGTTTACGTTAAGAGTGTCTGACTCTCCTGCATTGGAGACATCTGTGAGGTGGCTTTGAACTACCTGCTTTCTACAGCTGTTAGGAAGAGAGCCATGGCAACACAAAGTGTGCTGCAGGCTTTAAAGTATGCCCTTGTGATAGAAAGGAGGACAACATAATAAACCTTGACTACCTTCCAGATTGGAGTCAGAATAGATGTTAATTTGTCTCTTCGTATATTTTCCTGCTGCTAGTCACTTGTAATTGCTGTTTACAGACCCAAGTTGGAATGAGGTCATCACTTTGCCCCCAAGCTTTAGAATATTAAGCAGGATTTCATAAACTTGGGTTGTCAGGGGTGCTGTCACCAGCTATCTTCTGCCATGCAGCACACATCAGTTCTCAGTCCTATATCTCATGTCTCTTAACCTTATCTGCATAAGCTAGGTAATAAAAATACCACAAAAAGGTTATTTGCTCATTCCTCACGCACCTTAAGTGTATACCCATCATATTTCAAGAATGTCTTCAGTGAGTACCTGGTGCTTTTTCTACTTTTCTTCAACATTGTCCTCCTTTTTCTGATCACTTTAGGCTCCCTGATTCCTTTTCTAGGGTAAAGTGGAGCTAAACTAAAATCTCTTATGTGATAAAGAAAGAAATAATTCTAGATGTTAAAATAGGTTGTCAGAAATGTTGACAAGTGTAGATAGAGTGTGATTTATGGACCTTTAAGTTTTTAAATTAAAATCTTATATCCTTAGGTAATGCAGTAGAGCTGGTGTGCATTGAATTCTCACACTGCATTCCAAATTATCTATAGTACATTAATTTACCATAGATCTGTTTCAGTTGTTTGAGTAAAATGGACAAGATAAATTGAATTAGTCTGAAGTATAAAGTCAGAAGTATAAGATTGTGAGGAAAGTGAAAGTCCATGAAGACTGTCAGATGTAAGAATTAACTGCTATCACTTGAAATGTTACTTGTGGAAAAGAGACACTGGGAGACAAGTTTGGATACTCTTTGCTAGCTGATGCAGTGGATACCCTGCTCAGGGACTTAGAGTTTAGGGGGATTTGTAACATAAGTTCCTTTCAGGATGTCTCATGTTAGAAATGGAAATTTCAGAATGTAACAGAAGTCATATAAAGTTGGGCCAGTAGCCCATTAGATCTGGATCCTGCCAGGCTCATGGCAGAATTCAGAGTTGTAAGCCAGAAACCTCAGAAAATTTAAATTTTACAACAAACTACCCACAAAGACTTTTCCTTCTTATCACACTTAACTGTGAATTTTCTAATATACTGAAGCATGACAAAACAAAAAATTCTTGATTATTCTAAATTTTAATATTTTTTAATTCAAATTAATGAATTTTAAGTTCCAGTTTTAAATTTTATGAGCTTGTGCAGTCTAGGCATAGATACTGCAAAATACTTGGAGAGGCTATTTTTGATTTTTTTCTCTGCAAAGTGGTCAATAGAAAGCACTTAAACTCCGTGGAAAGCTTTTTGCAAACTACTTTTAGCTTGGGAGGATCAATAGTTTTGAAAAGGGATATCGAAGAAAAATAAAGGTCATTCAAAATTATTTTAGGTCCTGAAACATTTGCTGAAATTAAAATTTAAAAAGAAAACTACATAGTGAAACCAGAAAATATCTATTTTTTATGGTTATTCTTTTCCTTTAAAATTTTGGACTTACTCTACCATGATTTTTGGAGCTTTTCAGAGAGCTAATAACAAAAAAACAGATAAAGGATTATTTTACAGATTAAGATACATTTGCAGTCATAAGTACACTATATGGCTTTTTGGAGAGTTCCAACGTCCGTATAAAGTTATAGCATTTAGATGCCCAAATAGTTACAGATGAAAGTTAAAATTCTTTTACAGATTAGAAGCTGGTGAAGCCGTAAAGTGAAATAAAGGCAAAAAAGGAAAAAAAAGCCCAAACCCAAAACAGGTCACAGCTAGATATCTGAGGATTTCAACCAAGACTGCAGTATTGATCACACATTGTGAGTTGACAGAGAAAGCTGGTCCCTTAGGCTGTCTTTACAGGGGGTCATTATAAAGGCATTTCACATCTTAGGTGTATGAAAAGGCCTGTCAGAAATACTTACCTGTAAACCTCTAGTGAAGGAAGTCAGAAAATTAGGTTCCTAACTTAGACCTCACCACTGCACCAGATTCGAGGGATGAGCTGAAGTTAAGGTTATTCATCAGAGCTAATCTTCCAGCCTAATTGGTTTGATCTTCCCTATTGCTTTGCTTTAGAATAGCTACACTCTAAGTTTCATCAAAAGCAGATTCCTGTCATATTAAATCATTTTCTCCAAAGGCAGTAGGAAAACCATAAAAATAAACATGATTATTTCTGATATTTCCATATTTTAGTGGGGAAAATAGCAGAACACAGTAAAAGAAGCCCAGAGAATTCGGAAAAATGTCTAACATTTAATGTATGCAGCTCTTTTTGAAGCCAAACAGAAAGCATTTCATTGTGAACATGTCTTTCTCAGCCAACCCAAAATATATTAGAGACCAGGATGGAGAGAGATGATAAATACAAGAATTAATTTTGAAGTCAGTTTGGGAGCAACTGATCTATATAAGATCAAGCAACGTTCTTCTGTGACATCTGAATCCCTAAACATGTCCTTTCAGCTTCATTTCCTAGTGTGGTGCTTTGTTACATTGCTGTTTGTCTCCTTGAGATGGAAGTCTGCAGGAGGAATATCGGTAGGTTTGCTGTATAAACTTTGTGTATAAGTTCAAATTTAGGTAAACAAGTTCCTCTTCTGGAATCCTCAAACGCATTTACTTTCTACTTTGAATTTCTAAGAATGTAGATTTTAAGAACTCTCTAGAAGCCTAAAATTTAGGTATAAATCTAAATTAAATGAACTCTATAAGCTAGCAATGATCTAACTATGTTTATCTTTCTGAAATTCTGGGAGGTGAAGAAACTACCTGTGTTTCAGTAACTGCATAAAGTGAGATGTAAGAATTGCTTGTACCGTATATACATATTTTCTCGGGTTTCATATCTCATTTTATTTGCTTACAGTGTAAGTAATTAAAGGTATAATTAAAATCATAAACTAATTCTGAAACCTAAACTTATAGTATTCTGATTCCTTTCACCCACCAGTTCTCACATGAATGAATCTACATTTTCCATGCTCAAAGGAGAGGAAAACTTCAGCTCAGGAATTGTATTGGGATAAATCTCTTTCTGCGACAGGTGAGTTCTCTCTCTTGGAGAGTTGGTTACGTAACCTAAATGTCTGTGCCGTGGTGGCCTAGACTGCGAGGGCTGCAAAGAAGTTTGTATGACTCTGATTTGCTGCAATGTCCCTCCTCTCACAAAATAACATTTTTTCAGTAGGGCTGGAGGTAATAGTTATGGCAGAGCCCACCATCCCACTCTTTTATCAACATTATCAGCTTTTATCATCCATGGCTATTTAACGTCAGGATCTTTACATTTTACATAACCTGAGTGGAACAAAAGGACCAGAACTCAAGAGAGAATTTGGCTGCTTGTCTGCTCAGGTACCTCAAGACTATGGATATGTTCGGAATTTTAATGTCTGTCATCAGCCAGGGTTAGACATATTTTTCCCTTCATCTAAATCTAAAAATGCTGAAAACGTCTTGAAAAATGTTTTGCTATTTTACTTTTGGTTCAGAAATTATGCATTGCTTGGATTTGTGTACCGACAGATAATGAGGGAACATCACACAATATATGATAACAATAACACTGAAGTAACGTGAGAAAGTAATTTATCTTTCTGTTTCCACTCTGCCTGTGAGAATCTGAAAATCACTACCATTGCCATTTGAATAAATATTTTGGTAGGAAACATTCATTTGAATATAAAGGACTGAAGAGTTCAGCTATTTCCTGTATGCACAGAAGTTAGATGGGAAGGGAAGAAAGAGATGAAGTACTGCTACTTATCAGCAATATAAGCTGCATCCTTTGAATGCTTTGTCAGTATTAAAATACCTTATGTTTATTGATAATCTCTTTGCCAGACATATTTTGTAAGTCTATTGCTCAGAAAGGTGTCTTTTATTTTTCCCGTCTCTCTCTTCCTCTCTTCTTCTAAATTGCTTAGCAGCTTGGAGGGATCTGTCAGAAATTTCATTAAATTTTCAATATTTGCATGTACAGGTAGAACTAATTAATTTTAGAAGAATTATTAGAAAAATGTATTTTCTTTTCACCCTTTCTAATGTTGATATAAGAATTAATAGTAATTGATTATGATCCGTGCCCAAATTACATTGAAAATTTTTGACTCTGGTAATGCATCTAACTCAGGCACTTAAGGAACATGCTAAGGACGATACCTCTGTCCCTTATGTCTTTTCATGCATCAGTTAACATGGAATTAACAGGGGTCAAGATCCACTTTTATGGATGTGAAAATTTTATCAGAAGGAGGAGAAGTAAGGTGAGGTCTTCCTGTCTTATATCTGGGATTCAACAATGATCTGGAACATCTTTCTCAAGGAACCACCTGACTTTCTGAAAAAATCTTCTTAATAGTGTCAAAGAACTGGGGCGATTTGCTCTTCTTTCTGCTATACTTCAGTGCTGACAAGGTGCTCTATCCCAGGTAAGTAAAACATTTGACCTGACCTTCACCTCGGTTCTGCTCATTTCCGGGTCTGGCAAAAATAGATGAAAAGAAAAAGGATGCCAAACTCCCTTCTCTTTCCAAGTCTGGTAAACTTTATTATTGTTTTTTCCTTCTTTATTTTTTAGCCTTGTCAAAGAAATATACTTTATTTCGGAATTGAGAGGGAGCCCAAAAGCCCAATAATTGCACTGGATGCGAACTGAATGGAGCCAATTCAGGACTGTATGCAACCTAATGGTCCAAACTTGACAGGCTAGAACCTTTGATTATTGTATAATTCTTCCTTTCTCCAAAATTCATGGGCTGAATACATCACTTTTAGCTGGCAATTTGCTCTGAGTTCCAATCTAACAAGAAGATATTTTTTTCTTCAGTTGTGTGGTTCCAGCCTGCCAAAGCCGTGACACTATCTTGTCTGATCTGACTTTGTAAGGGTAGTGCCACTAATTTGCCATGGCAAGACAGTACTACAAAACAAAAAGTGATGTTTACAAATTTATCTCAGCAATCTCAGCTCTGATAATATGGTTTTGGCCTGCTACATTTGAGGGTGCCCTTTGAAGCTTACATTGAATTTACTGTCTCAAAGGAAAAAAAAACAACAAAAAACACAAAGAAAGACATGGGTGGCTGCACATTTCCTAGCATTTTGCAGGAACTTCTGATCTGTTTTAGACTAAACTCCTTGCTGGATGTAGTTTCTCTGATTTCTAAGGACAACTTGTATTGTCATTGAGAGATGCAATTACTCTGCCTGTACTTGTCTAATTCATATATCACTTGACAACTGCAGATGCATAAACAAAACGATATTCTTAGGTAAGTCAATTTGCAACCAAGCTGCAGCCCAAATTAACTATAGATAGGCATATAAACGAATTCTGAAAAAGCCCTCACTTTTCTATTTCAGTAGGGAAGTAGATTTACTTTCCGTTCTTAAATTCTAACAGTAGAGACAACCATCCCCCTGTGTGAATTTCCGGCAAGGAGCAAAAATGATTTCAAAACAAATAGTTTTCTCACAAGAAAACCCTGGAATCTTACAGTGTTCATGACTGTGTTCATGTTCAGCTACCTTAAAATATGAAGCTTGACCTGCTGCTTTGAAACACCTCTCACAAATGAGACACGAAGATGCTATACTGGGACTAAAAGCTAAATGAAGTGGCGTTGGTGGTCCATTAGTTAGCAGTTTCTTCACTAAATCTGTACTTATGACTCAGAATGAAGTACTGTGTTTTAGATGAAAAGTAAAACAGAGGTCCCTGACCATTTTGTTTCATTAAACATCCAATGACAATTTTAACCAAAGCAGAGGATGTTGAGTTCAATGTTCTTACAAAATTCCTATCTGGATAATTACATCCTGCTCTGCTAAACTTCCCCCTAGAGAAAATTTAATTAAAATGATTTGATGTCTCTCTGGCACAGAGTAGACAGGTGTCTGTAACACAAAAGCCACCGGCACAATTGACATAAATTGATGTTCTTATGCGGAAGAGAGAGTAAGGATAGAAGAATTACTTTCTCCTTACCAGAAATGGACATTCCATTTTAGGCACTGGGCACATCCACATTATGCTACTGATAACAAAGTGCTAAATTTTTTTGATATCTGCACAGAACTTATTTTAAGGAGTAGGAACTGAATTCATAGCTCACAGCCCTTTTCGCAATCAACTAGGTTCTTACTAGGTTTTATTAATGTTATAAGTAATGATTAAATAGATATACACAGGAGAGGAGGATGGGGAAGGCACTTTTGCAGTGCAGCTAGGAATCTGCAACACAGACATTGAGAAAGTCTTTTACATTAATAATCAAAGAATCACAGAACCGCTGGGGCTGGAGGGCACCTTTGGGGATCACATATTTCAACACCTCTTCTCAGAGCAGGGTCAGCTAAAGCAGGTTGGTCAGGACAGTGTCCAGTCACGTTTGAGTATCTTAAACAACAGAGTCCACAACCACTCTGGGCAACCTGTGCCACTGTACGACTACTCTTACTGTAAAAAAACCCTGTTTTTCTTCTGTTTAAACAGAATTCCCTGTGCTTTGGCTTGTGTTTATTACTTCATGTTTTTCCACTGGGCACAACTGGGCTTGTCTCCAGTTTCTTTACTCTCCCATCAGGCATTTATACACATTGATAAAGCCATACCCTGAACATTCTCTTCTTCAGGCTGAACAGTTCCAGCTCTTTCAGCCTCTTCTTTTACATCAGATGCTCCAAGCCCTAAGTTGTGGAAATTTTCTGGACTTATTCCAGCACATCCATGTCTCTTTTGCACTGTGGAGCCCAGATCTCAACCCAGAGCTCCAGATGGGTGTCCGTAGGGCTCACTAAAGGCTGATAAAAGAATTTACTTTCTTCTACTTCTTTCAACTGGACTGATGACAATTCCCTGTGTTCTAAATACTTCTGCACCCAGTGACAAAAGGCAAATTGTGTTTTTTTGGAGGAAAAGGTTCATAAACTCAAGGAGCAGACGGACATAATCTCTGGACCTCATATGTCTTGCAAATATTTTGCTAGATCCACTTCCATATGACTGTCATTCTTTATGAGTTCTTAGCAGTAGCTTAGCCTTTTAAAGCTTTAATTAAACTGTCTCACTAATGGACAGTTAATGATTTAAAAGGAAACAATTCACCAATGTCATGTCCCTCCATTATACTGTACACATTTTAATGGTTTGTACTGAATCAGTTGCTTATCAAGACCTTGAATATCTCAACAATCGTACTTCATTTTCTCAAAATAACATAGCATGATACAATGTGGTTAAAGTACAGTGACAGCAAGAGCTGTGGCTTGAATGTAAATGCTGCGTTCTACCATGGCAAAAAAAATGTTCCACAAATCTAATGAGTCAGACGTAGCCTTGAGTCTGGATGATATTCAGCATAATGACATGGCTCAAAAGTAATTGCCAAACAGTCCCTCATCACTCACAGAGCCTACTCAGTCATCTAGACCCTGTGCAAGCAACACTCCCAGTGACTTCAACAATGTAATGCCTTAGAAATGAACCCAAGATTATTCAGAAGAAAAAAAGAAGTGAATGTCAAACAGAAAAACAATCACTTTAGAATGTATACAGCTTCCATCATCATAATATCTGTGCACTTCACAATCTTTTCCCAAAATGCTATTAAGCATTCATAAAATAGCGATTTTATGAATGGGTATCTGATGCATCCAAGGTCATGCAAGAGATGTGGCAAACAGCACAACAGCAATCCACCCTAGGAGACAAACCTTGTCCCAGGATAGAGGGAATTCCAGTAGCTGTCTAATAATGAGTGAGGTCTGCTAATAGGTAATTTTATGCATCAAATTTTATCATTAAAATGCATCCATTAAAGTCTGAATCAATATCGATATTCAGACTGATTTCCTTATTGTTATTGACAGTAAACTCCATCCTGAGATAAAAACTTTCTTAATAGCCAAGTAAAATATGCCCTGCTGCAGTGTTAGATCACTTGTGATTATTTTCTTTTCCAGTTAATTATAATAATTGATTCTATTGATCCCACTCTTTTTCTGAAAATGTTTGTGCATGAATAACTCAACAATGAATAGTCAGAACAACTCTTCTAACCCAAAGATTATCGGTAGGAGATGACCAAGGATTAAAAACAGATTTATGAATTTAGTGAATAACAAGATGACTCAGGCACCTTCCACTGGCAAAGCAGTAGTACCAGAGCCTGTTCTCCAGCCAGATGTTGTGGGTTAGCCCCAGGCAGCAACTGAGCACCAAAAAACCACCTGATCACTGCCTGCCTTCTGCAGTGGGATGGGGGAAAAGCAAGACTAAAAAAGACTCCATGGGTCAAAATAAAAGTAGTTTAAAAAGGAAGGCAAAATGGGAAGGGAAGGCAAAGGAAGGCAAGGGAATGCAAGGGAATGCAAGGGAAGGCAAGGGAAGGTTTAGGGAAGGTTTAGGGAAGGTTTCGGGAAGGTTTCGGGAAGGTTTCGGGAAAGGAAGGTTTTGGGAAAGTTTAGGGAAGGTTTCNAGTTTAGGGAAGGTTTCGGGAAGGGAAGGGAAAAAACAAGTGATGCAAAAGGTTCTCCCAAGCAGATTGATTGCCAACCGGCTTCTGAGCAATGTCTACCTTCGTCTCCAAACCTGACTCCCTATGTTTTTATTGGCGAGCATGATGTTATATGGCATGGGATATCCTTTCGGTCAGTTTGAATCAACTCTCCTGGTTGTGTACCCTCCCAGCTTATTGTGTGCCCCTAACACACTTGATGGAGGGGCAGATTTGGAAAAAAAGAAAGACTTGACACCGTGCAAATGCTGCTCCACCATAGTGCAGTATGTTACAAGCACTTAGACACAAAATCAAAGCAGAGCACCACATGGAAGAAAATTATGTCCATCACAACCATGTCCATTACACTGTGGGATCTCATCCAAGTCTATAAATCGTCCTAAGATTTAAGCAAGGATGGGCACATTCATAAATCTACTGGAAACAGGCAGTCAGCTGACCTGTGCCAACTCTTGGCAGAGTTTTTGGGTTTGTGGTTTTTGTTGTTGTTGTTGTTTGTTTGTTTGTTTGCTTGGTTTGTTGGGTGTGTTTGTTTGTTTGCTTGTTTGTTTGGTTTTAGTTTTGGTTTTGGTTTTGTTTTTTTAATGGAGATACCCTTATTTGCCCACATCCTTATTTCCTGTTAAATCAAGAGTTCATGGCATTCATTATTTAGCATTTCTCTTTTGTCATTTTAAATTATAGGGAGAGGAAGTTAGATTTTATATTTTAACAAAATATAATAATATTTCACTACAAATTGCTAGGATTTAATTTGTCCTCTTCCTGCTATAAATGTTTCTAAGCTTTATCACAGGCCTTTATCTTAAATTCTAAACTTTATGACTTTAAGATATTGCTGGAAAGGGACTTTACTACAAGAAGGTCACATCCCTTACTTTGTAAACAAATTGACTTTCTTCCTTGTTTCTGTTTTGTTTGGCTGAGTAATTGTCTGTTACTTTCTTGCAACAGTTCTCCTGGTTGCAAAGCCTTGTTGCACTATTTTAAATAAAATTGGTGGACTGACCTTTTCGTCTATGACCACATCTTTATTTCCTTTTAAATTGAGAGTCAACCCTCACATAGGAAAGAGTAATCAAGGAACAGAGTTTTATTTATTAGCATTGATTCTACGAATCACCTGGTGCAGCAAACAAACTGTATGGCCAATACAATAATTTAGCAATTCCCTTGAATCTCAGAGTCTCTTCTGACCCTTGTCAGTGGTACAAGGAAAACAGACAAAACAATGAGCAGCAATCACTGTTCTTCACCCTTTTGCTCCTTTATGGCTCACCACACAATAATGTAATTTACCATAGGCAGGGAAATCCTCAGGGGACAGTTTAGAGCATGGGAACTGGCCTTAGGCTTTTATGGAGTATTTTAAGGGTACTTTTTTAGGGAGAAAAAACTTTACAGTGTTATCCTCTTTCCCCCTTCTTCTCTGTCTCCTGATATTAAAGCAATAGTTTGGCGCCAAAACCACAGCAATTCGCCTGAATTTGTAGACTGTGGGGCAAATTGTAAAAGGCGTTGTAAATCTGGTCTTAGGCCCAATGCAGTTTAAGATTGCTTCAAATTCTTATCTGCTTCTTCCCAGGACATTGACCTATTGGTTTGTATGCTAGGCCAGCTTCCACAGAATTAGAAGATGGTCTCTTCAAATGTCTCCTTACTCAGTGGAGAAACATTTAACTCTTCCAGAGACGCTCAAAAAAGGAAAAGGCTGTGATGAGGTGCATCTTGGAAGAACCAGAAGTACATAAATTCAACTTGATACTGAATCAGTCAACTGTTTCCTTCAGGCAGCAAAATGAAAGTATTTCTAAAACATGATACTAAGGGTACAAAAATATTTCTTTATCAATCAGGCTGGTGGGATATAAAAGAAATCTTCTTCGCATAAGTGTGAAACTGTAGTGTCAGGAAAAACTGCACCAAATAGTATTACTAGAAGTGAAAAATTATTTCCAGTGCCTACAGCTCTGTATATCACTGAGGAGATTCTGGGATCATACAAGTGGACCAACTGATATTTGTGATAGGAATGGAAAGAAGCCTGGAGAGCTTCAGAAAAGCTTTTATTCTTAAATGGTAACACTGAAAAGCTGTATTATGGGGGGATGTTTTTCATTGTTTGACAATGAGCATGACCATATATTGGGCATCCATTTGCTCTCCTCATTTTGACAAGTTGTATATGAGTTCTTAGTGGCAAGACATATTCAGGATATTTGATTTCACACTGGATCCTGTCAGGCTGGATTGACTAAAACCAGGCATTTCAGCACTCTCTTTGGAAAGTAGCACTTTAAAAGAAGTCTTCTATATGCTTCCTGTGCAAAAGAGATATTCTAGATAAAGGAGTAAGAATGGTAGGAATAGTTTTTTAACAGCTGGCAATGCTAGTGATGAGCATCACTAAAACTGAATTATCAAAGGAGTAGGAAACACAACCTAAATCTGAATCAGAGCCAAATGTAAATCTCTGATGATAGGGAGATTTAAACTGGTGACAGATATGATTTGGATAAGTGAAAGTGCCAATGCTATATAAAGACATGGACCTGATGGAAAGAGCTAGAAAGTGAATCAGAACTGGTGAAATATTTTAGCTGTAGACCAGAGTTGGTAGAAGGCCCATTGTTTCTGTAAAAGCAATATTATCAAGGGAAAAAAGATGAGTGTTACGTATAGGGTGTCCTTTACCTTGAAAACTGAAGATTAGAAAACCAATCAAAAAGAGAATTATTAAAGAAAATGAGTTTTTTTATTTCTTCTGCTGAATGTCAATGGTATAGTCAGCACATAAAGGTTACATTAACAAAACTGAACAGAGTCTAAACATTTACACAGCCCTTTGGACAAGGGTTTGCTTTTGCTGCAGCTGTAGTGACCACTAATATTTTTAAAAGGCAACTTAAAACCAAAACTTGTTGGATTTCTTCTTCGTCTGTGCTATTTTGAGAAGGACAAGATTGGCAGAAGGATTTGAAGGGAGATACACTTTTCCCCATATCATTTATCTATCAGTGAAAAGGAACTATGACAACTGGTGAGGAGAAAAGTAAGCTTTGACATAATATAACTTTCTAAAAAAAATTATGTCCTGGGGTTACTTTATGATGCTGTACATCAAAAAGTTTTTTACAAGACTCTTTTCCATTTCATATGAGAAATTTTTGAAATGAGAAGAGTTGGCTATGAAGAGTTGACTTGTCATGAAAGAGAAGAAAACAAATAATTTTAAAATCAAGAGTCTGAGGGCTAGAAAAATATTAATGACAATGGAAATAAGAAAATAAGGAAAAGATGAGTAAGAGAAAAGTGCAAAAGGACTGCATTTGGGAGGGAAGAACTCCTTGTACCTATCTATTCTGGAGCTGGAGCAGAGCTCTGGAAAAAAATGCAGAAGATGGAGTCAAGCTCATCATATTGGGGCATGATATGAGGACGGGAGAGAATAAACATAAATTCTAAGAAGTGCAAATTTGGTAAAAATAAGAACTATTTTATACTTTCTGCCTTTTTTTCCTTTTTTAATCACTGTCTTGCAGTGGGGCAGGTCGCCCAGAGAGGTTGTGCATAGTTTGCCCTTGTGGGTTTTCAATGTAAAGCCCAGAACAATCTGTTCTGACCTAAGAGCTGATCTTCAGAATGTCTCTTCCAAGCCTAATTATCCTGCGATTCCTTAATTTTGTGACTGCAGTATACCTTAATGCAGAAGAATTAATGCTGGCTTTTATATTTTTACTTCCTTTTTCGAGAGAAAGTGTTGGATTAATGAAAAGTCAGTTCTTTATACAACCTTGCAAATATGTGCTCAGCTGAGGTACGGAAAGCAGGAAATTTTCTGAGAAGTTTTGCTAATCAAAGGCCATTCTGTGTAGGTTTCCTTTACAGGAAACTGTCCAAATTGAGGAACTGGAAGAGACTGCTCAGGTAGTTTAACTCCCCCTGACCTGCTTGAAACTAACAAAACCCTGGATAACAGTGTTTTGATCCCATTGGACTTGCTGATGTTAAATCAGGCAAATCCTCTGCCATGCTCTGCATGCCATGATAAACACAGTAAATGAGAGGAAAATGTAGTGAGGGATTGTTTGGCAAAGCTTAGCATAGATGTTACATCATCATTACACTCCCTGTATTCTGAAATCGCAGTTGTCTCTCTCCTAGAGCTGCAGGATCTTCTGGATTAGATAAGGAAAAATATAGACTATTCTGAAACAGACTTCAGATTTAGTGGCCTAGGTAATTCTCTCTTCTCTTTCTGTAGTTAATGGAGGTAACTGGGGTAAGAGAAATTCTGCTGGATAGTTTTTCACTCTGAAAACATTATGTATGTGTTAACTGTGATTCCTGGCCAAAAAATAAGGGCAGGGAAGGCATCAGAAAAGCACAAAGGGAAGGCTTAGCAGTGGAGGAAAATAAGCACTGGGTAAAGAACAAGGAGAGAGGGAAAGGAAGTCCCAAGGATCTTGTGGAACATAAGGAAATATGGACAATGAGCTAGAGAGAGGAGGAGATATACAGTGAGCAACAGGGTTAAGTGCCCCCAAATAAAAAATAAATTACAAAATCCCAAACAGATTCGCAGACCTTCCACTGACACACCTGTATAGAAAGTGAGCATGGCAGCAGGTATTTCTGTATTTCTGCTCGATGTAATTACTGCTATAAGCCTAGAGCAGTGTTATACAAAAGAGAGAAGTTAAAATTGCTCAAGCTAGCATTTTAGGCAACTTTCTTTAAGACACATTTCTAAGCAGTGCCACTAACCTGAGGGCAAGCTAAGTAGTGCCAGACCAAAGTTTGCTTGTGATTCACTGCTGAGTTAAATCTGGTAAAGTAGCATGCTGAAGGCAGTCTAAAATACGGCCAGCCACAAACATGGGTTAAATTAATCTGGTTCAGCTAAAATGCACTGCATGAAATAAGAGCCAGCCTAGTCAGTGTACAAAAATATAAACTTTTATGGCTTCAACTTACTGAACCTGAGTATAACTGAAGTGAGGAACCTCCAAGATATTTTTAAAGCCCTGAGAAAAGTGACGTGAGTGTGATGCTTGGGCTTTAGCTGTATTTTTCCTGCCGTCACTTTTAAAATGCAAACACTCTAACTTTTGACTTTTACTATCTGACTGACTGTGAAGAAATTGGGTGAGGTATCCCTTCTCCTCCCCAGGCATCATTTACATTCACACATTGAGAGTGGCCAGCACAGTGGGAGCACCTCAGATCCCGCAGAATAGGCGTATTCCTTGTTGTGCTGCAAAGTGCCACATGCAGCACTGACCAACTGGTATGAAGTGTAGCATGACTGCAGGAGTGCAAATACACCACTGGTGTCTGCCAGCTTGGCTGGAACGTGCCACAGTCATGGAGAGGTTTCAAATCAGGACAGAAATCTTGGTAGCCCAAAGTTAGCTTTGGGAAAGTATCTCATGTTGCCCTCCAGAAAAAACTTTTAGGAAGATGTCCATGGTCTCCACAAGCCATGAGTGATGATTTTTGCTTTCCTGACAGCTTTCTTGATTTTTTTCAAGCTGCAAATCCTACTTCTAGGGCAGCAGGAAACCACTGCTGAAATTCCAAAGAAATTCCAACATTAAGAAACAAAGTGAGCAGAGAGCTGAAAAGTGTCTGATGTTGATTCCTCCAGGGAGAGCAAAAGGGATCAGTGGCTTTAAATCCACAATTATTAATGGAGTGGTTATGTAATGGTGTGTGCATGGGTGTTACGAAAGGCAGAGCTACAATTTCACATAAAGATTGAACTTCAGAACCAAAGAGAAAGCAACAGACTATGAGAAAGGAGGTACTGAAATGAAAGCCAGTTGTTCCATGAACTCTAGTTTTAAAGTGCTCCAAAACTCACTGAGCTGTACCAACTGGCATATCATCAAAACTAGGAATAACATAAAACTGCCCACCCTTGAAGCATGACATGAGGAAATTTTGCAATTATGGAATACTGAATATATTCCAGCAAAACAAAGTGCCAGGCAGCTCATCTCCACCTACTTCCCATGCCCAGAATATAAATGGAAAAGGGAACATCAGCAAAACCTGTGGTTGGATCCTTTGTTGCTGAAGGCTTTTTAAGCAACTGAAGATTAATCATCCTTTTAATCAGAAGAAGATTGAGGACTAAGGACTTATCACCAAACAACTTACTTGGGTAAATTACTCAAAGCACCTAATTAAATTGATATACTCTCTTACCAGGATATAAACTTTAAAGTCTGAAACCCTGTAAACAGTACAAAGGTGCTTACCCATTATCCATGATTCATTTCTCTGTTGGTGGAATGGATAACAATAACTTTCTGAAAGCACCATAAAAATTAATTTAAAGAGTGTAGTAGCCACATAAAGACCCTTTCCTTTCTCTCTTTATATCATAAATTACCAGGTAAGGCACAGGGATTTTTATTAGATATGAAATGGTAAACTAACAGCAATATTTACAGCTTTGTACATCATCTAAAAAACATGCCTTGAGCTGTTTGAAGCCTTGTTATACAGTTATTATTGCTGAAAAATAATTGCATCTGCTCCAAAGTTTGCTCAGTTCTATAAAAAAAAATTAGTAGAACATGATTAAGAACAAGATCTGAGTTCATGTCATGTTACTTTATTCTATTGTCTGCATTATCTTTGTAGGAAGCCTAATCATGATGGTTTTCTTTGCCGCTAATGGATAGCAACTGGTTCCAGATCTATCTTGTTCACTACAAAACAGGACTCAGGATCCTCTCTCAGGACTTTCAGTGAGCAAGTATATTTGGGTGGGATCCTTTATAGACATCTTGAATAGGGAATCTTAGGTCAGATTATAGAATTAACACTTCTTCCCATCTTTCTTTGAGAAGAGGTCAAAGCTCTGTTGCTGAAATAGATGTCTGATCAGAACATAATCAATATTAGCTTCCTTTGAAACTGATCATAAATACACTAAAATATTGTAATGAGAACAAGTATATGAGCAACCTCGTCTGGTGGAAAGTGTCCCTGCCTATGGCAGAGGGGGGTTGGAGTTAGATGATCTTTAAGACCCCTTCCAACACAAAACATTCTGTGATTCTATAAGCATTTTGTGGCAGTGTGATATCACAGAGAGTCAGATACAACATATAAAGATTTTACATAACTATTTAAGTAGAAATAGTCAAGGCAAGGGAAGATGAATGTAGCTGCTGGCAGGAGACATTCAAATAGTGATAATTTTCTAGACAAAGGAGAAGGAAAGTTCGAATAATAGCAAACAGCTAATCCTGCTGAATACTGGGAAGATGACTGGCAAAACCAAAAACCAAGATAAGCAGTTGGAGCAGATAAGGCAGATGAGACTGCTCCTTTTGGGAGGGGGGCAATAGCAGCTGTGTCATGGGGTGGAAGAAGATAAGTCTGACTCAATTCTGACTTCTCTAATCGTGTAGCCCTGAAGTCTGGTCTTGGCTACGACGCCGTCACCGGCTGCAGCCATTGGTGTTAAGTGTACAGCTGTGGTCCCGGGCACTCATCTCTGATTTAGGATCTGGGTACTAAAGGCTAATAGCTCTGTATGGTGTTATTGATTAATAGTGTGTAAGGATTAACCATTAGCATCTGTGCTGTTAAGGAATAAATTAATTCAACAAAGATTTGATTTAAACTGGACTGATATATCAGTCTTCTAAGCACTCCCAACTTAGCCTATTCTAATTCTCTAATGGATATATATTTATATACATACATTGCCCCCCTTTTTTTTTTTTTTTTTTTTTGCAGAATTTCCCCACATTATCTCCACCTCTAGCAAATAGCAGGGAATTTCCCAAGGGAAAATCTTGCTGTCCTTCCTGTATGCCAGCATATAATCCAAACAAAACTGTCAGAGCTCCGTCACTTTTTGCTGCCACCCTGTGTACCCAAAGATATGATAACAGTTTTTTTTAAATATCTCTCTCATACTGATGGTGTTATACAAATAATAAATATCAATGGCTATTTATAGTTCTAATTCATACTTATCCAGTCAGACATAAATAGAAGAAAGACAACTGTGACCAGACAAGCAGAGCTGAATTGTATGAATTTCAGACAGTGAATAAAAAGACTTGTGCTTATAACTAGCATGTTCAATTTTGTTTTCACTTATTTGCTTTCACATTTGAAAGAATATAGAAAGGCAAAAAAAGTATAGAAGGGTAATGAACTAAATTAAATAACAACAACAACAAAAAAGAGGAATATCTACTCTAGAGGTGGAAACTTACTGAAAGTCATTTTTTGGAAAAATATCCCATTGAGAAACAGAAAAAATAATAAGATTTTCCTGGCTGTGTTATATCCTGGGCTAATAATAGATCCCCTACAGGAAATCACATGTAGTCAATAGCTTTTTACAACTGGATTGGAAAATGTATTGGAGAAAATATTCCAGAAAAAGTTTGTCTTGAGAGGATGGTTTAGTAGCTTTATTCCATTCCTAACTTGTAAAATATCTGTAGTGGTTTAGTCCAGCTAGAAAGCAAGAACCACATAACTGCTTGCTCACTCCCCTCCAAGCCTCTGCTGGGGAGGAGAATTGGAAAGAAAAGGTAAACCTTGTGGATTGAGAGAAGAACAGCTTAATAATGGAAATAAAATAATAATGATAATAACAATAATGATAATAATGATAATAATAATAATAATAGTAATATGGTGATGGTGCAAATAATCATCATCATCATCATTGTAGTGAAAAGGAGAGAGAGGGATGAAACCCAAGGGAAACAAGTGATGACCAGTGCAATTGCTCCCCACCCACTGACTGATGCCCAGCCCATCCCTGAGCAGTGATCAGCAGCTCCCACCCAACTCCCCCCGGTTCATGCAGCAGGCATGACGTTCCTTGGTATGGAATATCCCTTTGGCCAGTTTGGGACAGCTGTCATGGACATGCTCCCTTCGACTTCTTGTGCACCTCCTCACTGGCAGAGCCTGGGAAACTGCAAAGTCCTCAGCACTGGGTGAGCACTATTCAGCAAAAGCTACATCAGTGTGTTGTCAACATTTATTCTCATACTAAATCTCAAAATACAGCACTATAACAGCTACTGAGGAGAAAATTAACTCTATCCCAGCTGAAACCGGGACAGTACTAGATTAACACAAAACTTGGTGACTTCATTCTTACATCTTTAGTTGCTTTTAGATTATTTTTGAGTTTCACTGGTTTTAGTAGTGTGATCTTTAGCTACAGAGACAGATTCTGATGTTGTTTTAGCATAACACAAACCTTTTGCTATGTTAAACTAACTTGAAACAGGGGAGTAGGTGCTATGCATACTTTATGATTTGTTGCTCTCACCTGGGAGAGGGAGAGAGCAATATTTATGAGGGAGGAAGAAGACACATGGCCCTGTTGACAAAAAAGTATTTTTCTGTACAGAGCCGAATTTCCATGACTGTAAATGGAATCATGGTCATTGTTTTGATAGCTTGTAAATACGGCTTTTTCCATCTCTGCAAGATTAATTTTTATTTTTAATATGTAAATTGTGACAATATTGTAGGAAAAGTAGAGCCTGAAAAAGCCAATGAAAGAGTCAAGAGATCTCTCAAAGTGTGTTTACTTTGGCACAGGAAAGACAAAATTAAGTGTAACAACTTCTGACTCCAATCGTAATACACTGGTACCTGTCCGGACCATTGACTTATTCCATTCAGAAAACGTAATCTGCAGCAAATTCATATGGTTCTGTTTGTGACCTTGCACTCTGTTAGAGCTAATTGTCATTATGAGGCTGAAAATTCAACTCAAAGGTCCAATTCATGTTCCGACTGCAGGATAGCTGGCAAAAGAAGATGTGGATACAGAAGACCTGGAAAAAAGAGGGACAG
Source organism: Cnemophilus loriae (assembly GCA_013397755.1). Taxonomy (NCBI): domain Eukaryota; kingdom Metazoa; phylum Chordata; class Aves; order Passeriformes; family Corvidae; genus Cnemophilus; species Cnemophilus loriae. Next base: position 4,500,026 of record VZTF01006149.1, read on the forward strand.
ATTGTTTTTCTGGAGCTTTTTCAGGGTAGCTCTTCAAGAGAAGCTGCATTAATTTCCATAGAGGAAAAGCGAAGACTGACCTAATTTAATTTAGGGTTAATTTAGATGGAATGGAAAATGATGTAAGGTGCAGAATATGTCCACGGAACTATGGTGAAAACTGATCTATTTTTCAAGTTTTACACTTAATTGAAGGAAATAGCTTGGTTTACATCAGATGACATCATGAAAGAAAACCTGCTAAACCAAGCAAAATCTTTGCTGGGTTAGGATGTAGTTGCACTCTTCTGTATACACCTTTTTTTTTTTTTTTTTTTCATAAATGAACACCAAAAATCAAAACTGCTCTCATCTTTGATTGCAATCTTCCAGGATACAACGGAAATTCATGGACTGTGTTACTAAGAAGGAGACAGGGTTTAGCTTTTAAAAAAACAACTTGTAAATTACCTGCAACAAGTCTAATGTTATGAAATACTTTGAATAATTTTTCCCATGCCTGAAAATATATCACAAAATTAAAACCTTTGAGCTCCAATAACAGACTCTCCTCTTCTTGCTTGAAAAGAGAAACAATTAAAATACCTATGTATATGCACTAATGAAAGAAGATCGTAAAGCAATAACCAGTTTATCATTTGTTATTTTTTCTACATAATGACTGTAGATTCCCTGCTCACCAAAAAACCCCCAGCCTCTTTATTTTTTTAATGATGAGCTGCTACCGAAAAGAAACAAAGTGGCATTCTGTTGACACCATATGGTGGCTGAAAAATGGATTCCATAGTATTCTATTTGTTAGAATGTCTTCTGAGTTTCTGTATCCATAATTTATGTTGGGGCCTTCTCTGATTGCCAAAATATTCAAACGGCTTTCTCTTCACAGGGTAGCCTGCGTGGGGGGAAGAAGGTTTTCAAAACAGCAGGACCCGAACAATCTCCTACTGCTCAGAGGAGAAATCATTTCCAAGCTTCTGTCCTTCTGGCTGCTTTCATTGTAATAATAATTTACATCCTGTGCGAGGAAACTGTTTGCATTCAGAAGAAACCTAAAATAATAAATAAAAAGAAGGGAAAAAAACCCCAACAGTTTATGTTCTTGCATGCTAATAAGAGAATTTGTGAATATTAAGCATCAATTTAAAGTTGCATTGACTCCCAGTCTCTGACGTAAGTAGATAGCTCAGGCTTTCATATTTTAATGGAAAGTGATATGCAGAGGTTATTGAACAGTGCAGTTTCCAAATGATTGCCTCTGCAGCTGGCATAGAGAGATCCAGAGCGGGTATGGATGAGCTAAAATAATTAAGATATATTTCTCCTCGTGTCTACTCGGTTATTACTCACTTTTTAAGAGGCCATAATTTAGGCAAAGATTTAAGTATGACTGTGAATTACAAACACATATTTCATATGGTCTTATTATGGTGTATGAGACCACTTGCATTATGCAGCAGGATACGTCTGTTGTAAGCAGCAGGGATCCTGGAATCACATTAAAAGACTGAGCTAGTGCCTCCTTTCTCACCTTTCTCTTCTCTGTCTATCACGGTTTAGTGCTTGCTGCTGTTTGACCAGTTCTGTTTCCCTCTTGCCTCTGGGATGTTGGCAGGAGCACACAGGATGATGAATGGACACCTGAGAGTGGGGGTAGCTAAGACCAGCTGCAGCCGGGTTATTAATGCTTAGCAGAGTAGGATTATAGGAGAAGGAGCCCACCTATTGTGGGGGTCTTCTTAAGAATTAGATTAGAACTACTTGACCCTGAGGTACCCTGGTCTCAGAAGATTATCTATCCTCAGGAGTAAGATGGAGTTGTATGGAGGTTTTATTTCAATCTTCCACCTTGGGAAGCATTCCTTCATTCTTGACCCTCCAGCCAGCCTGGGCACACAGCTGAGATACTCCAGCTGATGTCTGTAAAAGTAATTTAGCCAGTAGCAAACTTGGATCCCATGAAATAGTAGTTTTTATAAAGAAATAGAATGGAAGCTGGATATTATTCCAGAGCATTTGGCAAAATGCTGCTGACAGCTTTGCTTATTCTGAAGATGTACTGGTTTAAAAAATGTCTTCACTGTAATAGAGATTTACTGATGTGAATACATATTTCTTGTATTAGTCTATTTAATGACACAGTCTTAGAAGCTCAGCCAATATTTAAATCTGAGATATTCTCTTCCAAATCAAAAGAAAGAACTTTTCTATAGGAAATGAAAGTAGAAAACTTGTGGCCAAATGTGCAGGAAATCTTGAAATACTAAGAGTAACCATATTTATTCCGGGGGGAGGGGGGGGAAGGGAGGATGGGGAGTGCAGACAGAAATTTCATTCAAGAATTATTTCTACATATTTACCACAAATAGTTTCTGGAAAAAAGAAAGGATGGGTCAGAAGTTCAAGCAACAGCAACAAGAGATCTAAAGATCTGCAAATTACTTTGCAACTTGTTGAAGACAGCTCTCTAGACAGATTTGTCCTGCCCTACAGAGCAATTCTCCAGACAACCTGAATTTAGGAGATCAGATAAATTTCACTCATGTAAGCAGCTCAGTTCAAGTTATTTATGCAAGGAAAAAGATTGAATCCCCAGTATTCACCTGGACTAATGACATTACTAAACAACTCTCCTTTATTTAAGGTTCCATTTACCTTTCGGGCATATTGTCTTTTATATCACAATTACTAGTCTTTATGTCTATTTTTCTATGTAACTGCAGTTGAGGTTAAGCCAGGTTAAATCTCAATGTGAAGACAGAATCATTACTGGAGAGAAAGATGAGAAGACAGTATGAAACTGGTTTTATCCCAAGAGTGATGCTTGTGAAAATTTACCACAGAAATCTCCAGAAGCATTAAGATTCAGCATCAGAATAATTTAGCTGTTCACAATGTTGGTGTTTAGATGTAATCTCTTTGTCTAAGGCTCCAGTGTAGTTATTGGGGTTCTCAGGTGGGTTTCTGTTACCTAATGTGAGTCCCTGCTGCTGGTTGGGCTCTGAGGGCTTGAAACATCTACATAGGGCTTATAGTACGGCATGGAAGCTAGGAGAGATCTTTATCCTTCTGAAGCAACAACTGGAGGCTAGAAAACATCTGAGCAGGGGATCCCATTCCGGGCAAATATCAATGGAGGCTAAAGAGCTGGTTATCACTGCTTTATAGCAGAGACAAATTCTACCAGCTGAACAGCTCTCCAGGATCCATGGACTGCACTGATGAACTCTCCATTCAGTAGAATGGGAGCTGGGGCACGGAACTCATGGGAGAAATTTAGGTCTTGTTCAGCTGCCTAAAAGTAGTTGTTTACTGCCATTTGAGATCCAGAAAGGTTCCTATAGAGTGTGGAAGTATCTCTGGCAGTGTATAATGTCTGAAATAGCACTAGGTGCCTCTGTTCACATAATCATTTTGAGTTTATGGAGTCCAACATGAGAGTTTACATGCAAACAGTTAGTGTTTGGATTTTGAAGCTGAATCCCTATCACCCCCATGACTGCAGATGTCCTTTCAGCACAGACTAACTTGAAGTTCTAACAGTACACCATGCTCCCCCACTGATGTGGACATTTTCTGTCTTTTCCAGTCATCAGGACTGCACCTATGTGCAGATATTTACCCTGTCAACAAAGATTCAACAGAGCACAATTCTGTGCAGGTAATTGCAATTGTGCTTTACTCTCAACCTGCAGATTGACTCATTGGTGGGGAGAAGATTCAAGGCAAACAAAGTGAGGTGATATGTTTTATCACTAAGTTATTTGAAGTACTGTTTTTGTCTCCTCAATCAAACTTTCAGAACTTTTCTCATATACAATATTGATGATTTTGTTCCCTAGAAAAGCTGCAATTATTTGTTATTAAGGTGTCATGGTACTTCTAATTTTGTTTCTTCATTTTCTGTTCTCTACTTCTTTAATTCCTTTTGCATGCTGCACTGAGAATAGATGATGAGATGAGCTGTAACTCCCTTGCAAATCTTTCTTCTTGTATGCAGAGCTGTTTCTTTTTTTTCGGAGCAGGACCATGTGCTCTAGCTCTAAGCCTCTTTCTCCTTTGTCATTCTTAGCTTTCAAGGTCATGTGTTTAAGTATTTCAGTTGCAAGTATCAAAAGTCCTACTTGTTTGANAATTCAAGTGTTCTTGATTAGGTATTATAGAGATGAGAATGGCAATACCCGTCCAGCCTAACAATACATTCTGATCTTGATATATTGGTAAGAGAAGACTTGTAGGACTGAATTTACAAGCTGCATGTGAGAATGCTGGTGTTATCATCTGGATTTAGCTTAAGACTGGAGTGATGCAGGGAGGAGATGTCTACTCCTAACTACTGGGTTTACTACCAAGCTGTGAACACAGATATAGTCTGCATTAAAACATTGATTCATGGTTGTAAAGTGCTTTGAAAGTGAGATATTGTGGTTACACCAACTGACATTGGTGTGCAGAAAAGACCTGTCTTTCTGGCTATAAAACCTTCTGTCTATTTGCCTCAGGAAATTTCATAGGACCCATCTTCCTATTTCTGCAGATGTGTTAAACACCAGGCCTTGATTTCCCTATCCTTGTTTCATCCTTATCTGTTAGCTGGGTTGAGCTAATCACGGCATCTGCCTCTCCAGTGCATCTCCACAAACAAGCTTGCGAGAAGTTCAGATGGGAGATACACATACAGGCTTTGCCTCTAAATATTGCAATTTCAATAACACCTAGACCTGAATAGTTCCTGAGCGGAGATATTTTACAGGGAACTCCAACCCATGACATCCATATTATTGTTCCTATCATGAAAGCTTTATATCAGCCTAAAAGACTTGACTTGATTATGTCTATAGACCATGATATCCACAACAGCACTGCTAGAAAATGTGAAACTCACAGTAAGTGTTACATTTTACTCTTGGTAGCATATGACAACAAACAGGCTTTTTTCAGGTCAAATGGCACTGCTTAAAAGAAAAGTCACTGAAAGGATTATGTGGGTATTCAACAACTAAATCCCGAGCAAAACTAAAGAGGATGTCTATTGTCAGGAGGGTCTCTGGTAAAGCTGCAAAATAATTAAAATTCTGGGATTTTTAATTCTTTTTTTTCCAAAGACTTGATTCTGCATTTCACAACAAAATTTTAATGCCAAGGTACTTGTCTTTAATCTAGTGGAGATGCACCGATGTAATGAAGAATGATTTCCAATATTATTAATTTCTTTTATCTATTCCTTTGTTGTTATCTGGGAAGATTAGAAAACGAAATGATAATTAATTTATAATGACATTGATCCAGATATGCCTGCAATATAGTTTGTTATGTATTTTGAAAATAATCAGTTTAATAGCCATTATTAAGAACTCTAATTTGTATGTAAAAAAGATCATTACTCGTGAAATCCTGCCCCCAACAGCAAAATTGTCATCTGCTTGAGCAGAGGCACACTTTGCTGCCACTATCTTAACTTCAAAATAGTTATTCTTCATTATTCAAACAGAGGGAAAGTCTTCAGCCACAAAAGACTTCCAATAAACCCTCTGCCTATCAGGAATACAAGTTAAGGCCACATTCTCTTCCACTAGGAAGACAAGAAATCATGCACACTTCAAGGATGTCTGAAGTTGGCCTAAAATGTTGTGCCTAGACTCCACTTCAGAGAAATGCTGGAAACAAGATGACACACTGTGCTCTTCTCCAGTCTGGAGTGATGCTACAGAACTTGCACCAAAGGCCTTAGCAGTGACGAGTGGAGCTTTCATTGGTCTGTACATCTTTCAAACCAGTTTGAGTGGTGCAAATACTGCATGCAGTGCAAGAGAACCTGTTTGTGAAACATTTCTAGACAAATGTTTCCCTTTTAAGAAGTTCATTTTTTAGATGGATTTCAGATACATGTCCAAGCTTTTGGGTAAGTACCCAAACCACAAAACTCATCTGTCACTCTGGCAAAGCAATGATGGCTTTAAGTATAATCTACACTCTCAGTATTAGTGCTAGCAACAGAATGCTGCACTTACAGGCTTCATAGTGTGTTTAGTACGTTTTGCTTTGTAAAAAAAAGTAAATATTATTACCTGTCATTACACAGAGGCCAGAAGAGTTCCAATGATTTTTTTGTAGAAATGCAATTTTTCCTTAACAATCGCTAACTCGTGTGTTAATGAATGAAACGTAAAAACCGGGTTCATCTTCTTTGACAAGAGCAAGGATTACAGCTGTAATTTGACACTTGATTTTCTTTACTTTTGTGAGAATTATCCTATTCTTTTTTAAACCTAATATCACGGTCCTTCATTTTGTGAAAGCAAAATTGAAGTGTTCTGAAGACAACACTCCAAAAGCCAGGCTCATAAAAATTTAGGACTTTTATTCAGGTGCTTAACTTTGAAGTCCAAACACGCTAAATAATTTTCAATATTCAATAGATACATATATATATGCAGGCAATACTTCTCATCTGAGGTCTATTGTAAAAAAGGAGGCAGGAGCTGATACAAAAACAAAGCAGAAATGGTTCTTTTTGATCTTAGCAGCTTTCTGAATTTATGAGTGAAGCAGGACTGGAAGAGGAGTATCACTCCAAAAGATTTGGGCCTTTTTGATCTCAGACTAGAGGATAGATTCATCCTGTTTATGATCTGAACCGTCTGATATCAGTAATTTATGTATGTTTTAGAAAACTTCGATCTTCAGTGTCTCAGCCAAATAGTTACACTTTGAGTGAAGAGCGTGGGAAGGAGAAAGACGGGTGTTGAATATAACCTTTGTTAATGATTTAGTTTATTGCCAATAATTTTGTGTTGATGTTGCCTTTTCCTTATCTGGTTTTCACACATTTCCTTCATTGATATTCCTGCATCATTCTCAGCTATTCTCTTTTTATTTATTTTTAAGAGGCTCTCCAAAGTCTGATTTCCTTAATCATGGTTGCTGTATTTACTGAAACCGTGGGGGTTAGAAGCCTTGCATTTTCTTGCATTTTTTCATTTACATGGATTCTTATTTCACTATTTTTTATGTTGTGCATATACAGGTTGCTACTTTAGAACCTCTTCACATTAAGAGTAACATTCAGATTCTTTGTAGTATTGTCAAGTACTCCATGCCTGACACTATCAATGCTGTAGAACTGAATGGCAGCACCATATAAAGAAATGAAGCTCAGAATTCTCCACAGAAAATAATACACTTACATTTAAAAAAAAAAAAAAAAGTAGAAGGTATGTGGATGAATATCCTTGGGTGGTTAATGCCAAAACCTTGACGACAGTAGCATCAAATGAGTTTACACTTGCTCAGTATATGGTTTGAGGTTTCTGTATGCTGTATGCCAAGGATAGAGGGTATTGGGGTGCTAAAGGCAGTGTGATTCCCCCAGTGATTCCAAAAGAAGGTGTGTTGGAGAAGAGGCCCATGGTGTGAGACTGCAGCATCTTTCCAAACGGGAATCCCAATTTCTGTTGCTGGGGCACTGTTGATGCCACTTTTCTAGGAAAAAAATATACGTAAACCAGAAAAATCCACTGCTAATTTTAGACCTGTGATCCAGGGATGGGATTTAAAACTGATCCCTCTGGCACTAATTACACATACAAGTTCCATGATTGTTATGGTTAGAACCACAGCAATACAAACCATGATTTAATTTCGAAAGGGAATGGCTTTTCATTTTGTTCCTCAGTTGTTTCAAGACAAACCCTTAGAGCTACATAACACAAGCTGTCATCTGTGTTTCACTTTCTTTTAAAGTCTGCTGCTCATGATGAATTTTTTTCTTCATCATTCTGGTTTGAGAGAACCATCAACTGTTTCAAAGACAAAAAGAATTACTTAAACGGATGCTAACTGTTACAAAGTATGAAAACACCATGAAATTTGGGAATAGAAATTCTCCTAAAAATAATTTGCAAATTTTAACCTTAATCATCAGTCTGATGATGATAGTCTGATGATAGCCATCATAGCCCGATGTTTTGATCAGACTAATCAAAATATTTCCTCTGAATCAAAAATAAAAATAATGACTGTACTTATTAAAATAGTTTTGTGAGTTGTCAACTATTTTGACCATGTGATAATGAACAGTAAAACCGGGGAATAAACCATAACCTATTAGACCGCCAAATCTTCATGTTAATGAGTAGTTTTAGAAGACTACTTCTTAATGATGTATTTAAGCTCTAGAATAAACAGTTTTATTCCTTCTAATCACCATACAATGCATGGCATTGATTGTCAGTATAAAGATATGTCAGGCCTCAGGCCATCCTTGTATATCTGTTGCCATGAATTCTGCTGAAAACATCAGTCATGAAACATTAACTTCTTAAAACAAAAATCAAACTTCACAGGCATCACAGAAGATGTATGAACAAAGGAAATCAACAGTTGGGTTTGTTAAGGTAAACCCATATGAATACACACAGAGCATTGACTCATTCTCTTTTTTCTTTCATTTTCTTATCACTCACCATCCTATCCTCAAAATTCGATTCTTCTTCCCCATGTTCCTTTTGGGTGTGATCCTTAGCAATTCTACATGTTCCAAACTTTTTCACATAGAAGGAGAAAAACTATTTTTTACTTGAGAAAGTTCTATAATTTCTGATCACCATAAAATGAGAGATACCATAAATGAGTCATACTCAAAGGAGATTGCAGAGCAACTCCTCCTTTGTGTGAGCCTCCAGTGAGACCCTCCGGTGCACACAGTGAATTTCGCATAACTGAAAGGTCCTTCCTTCTCAGATTATCCACTGCAAGTTACAGGATTTGCCTTCAGATCCACAGGGAAAGTAAAGTCACCATTCTTTCCTAGAGACACTCCCCTGCTCACACACAAGAAAAGTTCTCCCTGATTCTCCATGTTTCAGACACTAACACCTGTGTTAGTATGCAGTGTATGTAGTCTGTCTAAATCTTGGCCTGGATTAAGCAGGTAGGCGGCAGACTGATGGCTATTCTGCTACCATATTGATTTCAGCAGAGGTTTGTTGAGCTTGCTGCACTTCAGTATCTGGCATGAAGAGTGCCTTTCAGATAAACCTTCAGTTATCTCATTCCAGGAACAGTACGATAATAATAAATCTTAGACATTCTTCAGTTTGTGCATGTGTCATCTTCATACCTAATGGTTTGGATGTTCACCTGGGATTTACCAGTATTAAAATTGCTTTGGGAGTCTTGTGCTGCCTGGGGGTGTTAAGGGATTCCCAGCACAGCTGTTATCAATGCTGGAAGGGACACTATTTCTGCCAGTTTTGGTGACAAACCTATAATAAAAAAGACAAATATTTCTAAGAGAAAAATAGGTGTCATGGATATTTTGACACGTCTGATAAACATCCATTTGAATTCTATTCTAGCGCTGAACAGAAATTCCTGTTTTGTTCAATGTGCCTGGAAGAAAAGACACACAGGCAGTATGGAAACAAGGGGTTAAGGGGGCAATGTATGGACATCTGGAGGGGAATACTTGTCTTTTTTATTTGCAGACAGTATTTAGCACAGACTTTGAAAGTATTGATGTCAATTTAGTGCAGATTTCATCTCTCTGTTTTGTAAGAGGTTCATACTTACAAACAAATAGAGCCAGAAAAGTAAATTTAAAGTCAGTTCTGATGGACGAACAGAACAGATGACAACCAGAAGTGGCTGGAATGGTCCAATGCCCCAAATCTAGATAGCTTGTAGTTTCCTCTACTTTCATGTTTTCATTCCACTTGTCTCACTTGATTTTTCTCACATATGCTATGGAACACGTTTGAATTGAAAAACTCCAAAGGAAATAAATCTGGAAAAATTTTAAGGAGGTAATGACAATAATGTGGTCTGAATTTGGGGGTTTGGTTCTCTCATTTTATGTATGCAGTAGGATAACCAAAGTGAAATCAGATGTGCAGCAGTTTAGAGAATTATACATTCAAGAACAGAAGCATCTTCAAATTGGCATCTCTCTTTAGACTTCTGCAGTTGCATCACAAAAACAATAGTAGTGTCTTCTCACTCCATTTTCTGGCACTTCATTTCTGTTTTATAGACTTTCCAATGTCAGATGCATGTCCAGTCAGTGTGTCTCATGTTATTCGACTGTTATGGTCACTATGTATTTTAAATTTTTTCAGCAGAATTGGATCAAGAAACAATTCAACTGAAGCCATAAAGCTTTTGCAGGAATTCCTACAAAATTTTATGTAATAAATTAATCCTTGTACTCAAGAGACACAACCTGACTTGTGACATTTAGCCAGTGTCTGGAGCAAACGCAGGAGTTAGAAGGGGATGGGGAAGGCAGCATAAGAAAACTTGTAGATGGTAGGTTGCTAAATTCAGCTGTACCACAATAAAGATAAGGACAGTTGAATTTTAAAGACAGTATGATATCTCTGTAAAGGAGGATCAGGACAGAGAACATTTAATCTGGACACAAGAATGTGGGACCTGATATGATGCCCTCATGAGTGCTGGGGAGGTTGGCCAATGTAATTGTGAAGCCACTCTTGCTAATTTTCAAAAGATCATGCCATCAGGAGAGATTCACAAGGGCTGGGAGAAAGCAAATGGCCCTCCCATCTTCACAAATGTCAAGACGCAGGGTCCAGAAAATTATTGGCTGGTCATCATCACGTCAATCACTGAGAAGCTGATGAAACTGTTAATCCTGAAAACGATTTTCAAACTCATGAGGGACAAAGTGGTTGGGAGCAATCCGACTGGATTTATGAAAGGGAAATGATGTTTGATCCGCCTGATAGCTTTCAAAAATGAAATTGCTAGCTCAGTGGATGAGGGGAGTTCAGTGGTTTTGTTTGTTTTGATCTTTGTACAACTTTGAATAGCATCTCCCACGATATTCTCATCTGTAAACTCATGAGAGTTTACTAGAGGTTAGTAAACAGACAGTGAGATGTACTGAAAATTGCCTGAACTTCCAGGCCTGAAATGTTGTGGTCAGCAGCACAGGTTCCCTTTGGAGGATGGTCACTCTTGGTCTTCTCAGGGGCTGATACTGTGGCCAGGGCCGTGTAAGCTTTTCATTAATGTTCTGGATGGTGGCACACTGTGCACTCTCAGCAAATTTGAAGATGATACAAAGCTGAGAGGCATGGCTGGTAGACAAGGTGGGTGTTCACAGAGACCTTCACAGGTAGGAGAAATGCATCAATATTCCTGATGTGAATGAAATGGGAAATGCCAAGTCCTGCAGCTGGGGAAGAAAAACTCCCCATACCCATGAAGTCTGGGGCTAGGCTGGAAATCAGCTTTGCAGAGAAGGACTTGGGGGATCCTGCTGGAAGCACAAGCTGCCCATGTGTCAGAAATGTGCCTCAGCCTTAGGGAAGATGAGAATCTGCCCGGACTGCAGAAAAGAGAGCACTGCCAGCAGGTCAAGGAGGGGTAATTCTTCCCATCTAATGAGTCCTGGCAAGAGCCATCTGAAGTCACAGGTGCAGTTCTGGGCACCCCAGTACAAAAGAGAAATAGGCACACTGGAGTGAGTCCACCAGAGGGCCAGGAATATGATTAAGGTAGTGGAGCATCTGATCTACAAGGACAGGCTGAGAGATCTGTGACTAGTCAGTCTGGAGAAAAAAAGGCTCGGGGGCAGTCTCAGTAACGCATAAATCTGATCAGGGAGTGTAAAGAATGCAACCAGTCTCAGTGGTGCCCAATTAAATAACCAGAGGCAATAGGCACAAATTTAAATACAGAAATTTTATGTAAACGTAATAAACCACTTTCTTTCTTGGGAGGTCAGGTCTTGGTTGCCCAGAAAGATTGTTGAGTCTCTACTTCCGGTAATATTCAAACCCTGACTGGACATTGTCCCAAGTAACCTGCCCCGATTTAACTTGCTGTTAGTCCATATGCTTTCGACTATTTGATCTGCTAAGGAACCTTCCAACATCAGTTGTTCTGGGATTTTGTGATATAATATCTTTATACATGGCAGCTTTTTACAGTTCAACTGCAAGTGATACTGGATTCATTAACTAAATGGAAAATTAAATAATTATCTACTCGAAGGCTCAAGAAGTTCCCACAGAATAAAAATATTCCAAATGATATTTCAAATTCAGACATTCTAAATAGCTGGTAATTATATTTTTGAGATTGTGATTTTAATTGTCTTAGATGGTTATGACAAATTGTCTTTGTTGATCTGAATCTGATGATTGTGTTATAGTGAATAGGATTTTTGTGAACATTTATGCATTAATTTTTGTATCATGTACACAACTGAGGAAAATTGCTATTTTACTCCATGAGAATGTAGTTAGTTTATCAAAAATATCGTTTCTCTTCTGTTTGTTTACATGGTTTTCCTTTTTATTTCTAAATTTAAACTTGTTTACAGATATTATTCTGTGAAGTGGTCTCTAATCACTGCAGAATTAAGTAGTCACTAAGCATCTCTTGAAATTCTAAAAATAATAGAAAAGTCACAGGATTGTGAAAAGTGATAAACTTGATTGCATGGTTGAAGCTGTGGGAGAAAAATATGGATATTTGACATGGAACTTGCCTTTTTCTCCTTATCTTTTCACATTGTATTAATCATTAATATTTTTAGTGAAGTTTATATACAAACAGAATACGGAGTCCTCAGGAACTTTGATTTCACAAAAGTCTTTGCAGGACTAAGTTGACTCAGTCAAACTATACAACTCTTTAAAGAGAACCATTGAAAAGTTTCTCACCTCAAAATATGGCTATAGTTTTTGTACTGAAGAGATCCAAACAACAGCAGATTTTGTGGTGTTTAGAATTATCTAGGCAGTATAAAGCAAACTAAAATAGTAGCAACATTTGGACTGTGATGGAAACCTTTGTCCTTCTTTTTCAGGGTTAAAAAAAATACAAAATAGTTAAATTAATGACAGTCTTGTTGTGGGCGATATCATAGATATCACCCACATCTCAGACTCATCACTCTTCAAAGTTTATGAAAGCTGTCAGCTGGAGAGTCAAATCTCAGGCTCAGTTCTCTACGTTTACTAGAAGATACAAATTTTCCGACATGCCCAGCATTAGCCAGAATACTGATATAGTGGTTTGAAGTTTTTTTCCTGTTCTTCCTATCTGTGTGTTGTATATATCAAATTAAAGTATTTTCCCTGTTCTCTGTGAGTCAGGTGTTGCTGCTTTGTGCGGTTCTACAGTCTTGCATTGTCCACGACAACTTTCTGCTGTACTGGTGTGGTGGATCCATCTGCCTTCAATGCGTCCTTGCACAAATGTGCACTTTTTAGTCTCTAGTGTCTCCAATGACAGAATAGAGGCTTGAATTCTTCAGCAGTGGGCAGGTGGAAAATGGGAATGAGTTTCGACTAAACCCTCATCCTCCATATTGAAGGACAAATATTTAGTATTTGTATTCTGAGCAGAACATTTTCCCTTCCATGTTAAATGATTAAAAACTGAAAAAAAAAAAAAAAGGAAGATTATCTCCTCTGCATCACTGCTGAGGTATTTTTCCATTACTGTTATTAGTTTAGTAATGTTTTCATCACCGCTGATCCCAAGGTCTCAACTTCAAGATCTTTAGCATGCTTCACATATAACTTAAGGGATTAACGAAGAATTTGTAATAGATTCTGTCTTTTTGGGAATACAATGCAGAAGAAAACTCCTGACTAAATAGCAAAACTTTTAGCACGTAAAGCTTTACAGAAAGCCCTGTATCCATACTTGTGTGGGAACATTTAGATTTTTAGTGCTTTTGGTATGAAGAACATTTTTTCTTTTACTCCCCTTGCACAGTGCTTAACAAAATATGAGGATGCTACTAAATGAATAACAAATAATAACACTATAAAAGTGACGACTGGAAAAGCTAATGCAGTATCAGTGACTGAATCTTTGTTGTCTTTTTCTCTTAATACTTTCACAGTTTAAATCAAATATGATTTGGATATTTGGGGGAGGGGGGAGTTTGTTGCTGGGTTTGTTTGCTTCGATTTTTTTTTTTTTTCTGTTTGCTCATGATTTGGGGGGGTTTTGCTTGTTGTTTTTTGTTTTTTGTTTGGTTTGGTTTTTTAGGGGGGTTTTGTGTGGGGTGGTTGGGGGTATTTTGTTTGTTTGTTAGACTTTTTGTTGGTTTTTGGGGTTTTTTTTGGGGGGGGTTGTGTTTTTTTGTTTTTTTGTTTTTAATCTGAGATAATTGTCTACTTTCTCACCTGGAAAAGAATAGGAAAAGACAGCAATATGAAGAGATCACCTGAATTTTGTAATTAAGGAAGAAAATTATTCTTGCAAGGTGGAATTACAGGTCATACACTTCTGTGTGTCCAAACACTAGTCTGTTTTTTTCCCCACCTGACCTAAGAAAAGATATCATGTGCCTTACATCTAAAGATGTAAGGATCTTACTAATGATGCATCTTTAAGTTGCATAGGAAAAATATTATACTAACTTAAGAGAAAGAGTCATGGAGTGTTAGATCAATGACAGGAAAACAGAAAACCAAAATCCTTGTTCAACATCTTGACAGTGAGGCAATTAATCAAACAAGATAGGCAAAGATATGTGACAGTGCCCTTTTCAAACAGGATTGTAAATGCAAATACAATTACCATGTTTAATGGTGACAAAAGGTAATTAAGGGTAGCTTTCTGCACACTGCTAGTAAATTTTGGTCTAAGCGGTTTATGTCTCCCTCCTCAGTTATTTTTATTATTAAAAATTCTTGCTTTTTTATAAAAAAAAATGAATCTAAATATTTATATACACATAGAAGAGAGGATAGCTCTTAAAGCTTTATTTTACGAAACTATTCAGAACTGGACCCATTATTTGACCCTGAAGCCACATGAATAATCCTACCACCTCTTTCCCTCCAAAACGCAGTGACTGCATCCAAACTGCCTACTGAGACAGGTCCCTGGTTGTGTTTACTTCTGAGCTACAGCCCGGCACTCTTCGAGGAGTAGTTTTGTCTGAAAAAAACTGTAACTAGCTGAATAATTTAGCAACACGCATAACCAAGCTCCTGCATGCAAGGCTGAAACCTAGCATTTTTAATTTTCTGACTCTTGTGAACTGATGAGCTGGATCTGACTAGGAAGGAGTTAACTTTCTTTATGGCATCCTGTATGGTGCTGTCTTGAGTTCATGACTAAAACAGTGTCAACAGCACACTTTGTTTTGCCCATTCTGGAACAGTGCTTGCACAGAGTAATGATTTTCTTTTTTCACCAAGTGAATAGGCTGTGAGGGGGACACAGATGAGACAACTGATCCAAACTGACCAACAGGATATTCTATATCATATAATATGTTCATCAATAGAAGAGGAAAGGATAACAAAAAGGGAACTTTTAGGCTGCTATGCTTGTCTTCCCTGGGTGTTGAAGCCCTTCTTTCCAGGACGTGGATGACATCTGCTTGCAGATGGGACGAAGCGACTGAACTACTTATCTTGTTTTTCTTGCAAGCTCATCTATGCTTTGCTTATTGATCTGTCTCTACCTTGAGCCAGCAGTTTTCTGACATTTGCTCTTCCCATTCTCTTCCCCATGGAGATTTGTGGGGAGTAAGTTGGAGACCAAGTGAAGTCTTGGCCGTTCAGTGTCAATCCACCACTAATGTTCTCAAGAACAGACCTAGTCTGCTTTCCTGATGCCTTTCCCTCAGATGCACTCTCCCTTAAGACAGCAAAATTCTCATGTCTTCTTCCTACTTCTAGAAAAACAGAGAGAGACATAAACAAAGCTGTATGGCTTGGAGAATTCAGTCACAGGACTTGGTCATTCAGTTACTAAGGGAATTGCAGTGATATGATTGTCACCATGGTGATTGTGATGAGAAAATATATTATGGAAAGGAGATCTCCAGCAGAGGAATGAGGCATATGGAGAGATGATACAGATGGAGACCCCTCTTCCTTTCTGTCTCTGCAGGCTACTGCAATCCCTACTTTGCTACTGCAAAATGCAGTTTTGGTCTATTCATTGCTCGAATATAGCTCCCATAGCCAAATGTCAGAATATGTCCAGATTCAAACGGTCTGAACACCTAGACTAATTCAAGTATGTGAATAAAAGGAATGTATGAATAACAAAGATGAAAGGAATTTTATCATCTCCAGCATGTGTGCGTGGGAATGCCTGAATCCCACCTAACTGAATCAAATTCAGAACTTTTCCTAACTCACAAATGACCCTCTAGACAATAAATATTATACCTCGAGCAATTTCTTAATTTTTTTACTTTCTTTCCAAAAGTGTTTTTAGTGAGTCCTGAAGAGAAAAGAGATATTCATGTGCTAATTTGAATTTATCACTAGACATGAATCCACTGAGTTTCACAGAGTAGTGTAAAACCAGCCTTATGATCCCCTACCAAGTGACTTTGCACAAACTCTTATGCATGATCCCAAACCCAGCTGTTCTGAGCACAGATGTGCAGTGTTTAAGGAGGGCCTGATTGAAAATCCAGAGATGTTAATTGAAGCTTTTCGGCTGTGCACAACAAGGCTGTATCAAGACATGTCTGCCAGGCTTCCTAGAGTATGTATGCCAATAATCAAAAATAGGACATAGCTGTTGGGAAAGGAAAATGGTGATGGTCATTTATAATGTGAATTTTCATTAAAAGCTATATGTGAATCTGAAATGTATTTCAGGTTTTTTAGGGGCAGAAAGTCTGTCAAGCTGAAAGATATTTATTTAAACTTATTTCCCTGTAACTGACTTTGTGGCCTCTGCAATGTTGCTAAATGAGAAAGTTCACAAAGCAAACCTTGGCACCTGCAGCAAAGTTGCAAATAGAAGAGATACTACAGAGTTCAATTTACTTTGTATTAACTTGAGATCTGATACTCATCATCTGCTTTAACTGCTTGTTTTATCTAAACTGCTAGAGTCACATGAACGGGAAAGAAAATTAAGAGATTTCAAATTTGTTGCTCTAAGCAAAATGACTTCCTTATCTAATCTAATAAGAGGCTGGATGAGTTTCTCTGTTTTAATAATCACTGTGTTCCAAACTTCCGTTCCATTAAAAAAAATTAACATAAATTGTCTGGAGAATTTCTCTTACTATAATCAAGAAAGTTTTCTTCAATAACACCCTAAAACATAAACTTGACAGTAGACTGACAAGCTCTTGTTACAGATTTTTCTTAGCATAGCAGAATTGTAATGATGTATTTAAGATTTTGGAATAGGAAAATGTACCAGAAGGATGTAGGCATCTCAGTGTCAGTAGCTGATGTGAGTTTGGTGTGATTAGACTAGGAAAAGACTAGACTATACAATGGCAGGGGTCTTTTAAAGAAAGTCTTTAAGGGGTATTGTTGATTTAAAAGGTGACATTTGACTGCTGGGTAGGCATAGTATGAAGTGCTGAGACATAAAATCAAGGTGTTTAAAGTTTCAGTGCTCTGTGTTATGATCTCACATTTACCAGTCGGAGTCCAAAGCAACTCTATTAGACTTTGGTTCTTATTCTGGAGTCCATGAGGTTTAAAACTTTGTTGTTGCTTCTGTTGAGATTTAATCAGCTGTGGTTTTTAGCATTAACAGCAGTCTATCACTCACAGAAGAGAGCTCATAAGTAAGATGATTAAGGGTAGGGAGGTCACATCCTTAGAAGGAGGGAGAAATCATGTATCTCATAAACTTTGGAGCTGATTATTTTGATTGTGTTGTATTCGTTTTGGCTTGGGTGTGTGACTGAGGATGATAGAGAAGCTTCATGAAAGATTTAAAAGGCAGGTCATGACTTTATTTTTCATATATATAAATTTACTTAAATCATCACAAAGCATAAGTAGTGTTCTCTGCCAATGTAGGATTCCCTGCCATGGGAACGTGTTAAATTCTGTAGGCCTATTTAAGCAGTTTTTCTGATCAAGCAGTTGCGATATTTGCCTTGTCCTTCTAATGCTGCGTCTTTCACTGTGTTTCATATCCGTGATAAGAGGGATGGGATGTTTTATTTCTGGGAGGGGGTCTTACCTCTCTGAAACCATGGACTCCCACTGATCCTGCTGCAGGGAATGCCGGTGAAGCTGTGAATGCAGAAATGTCTCTTTTTAGCAAAGTGTCTCTGTAAAGAAGGTGGAGAACCAGCTTTAGTCCTAAACAATCTCTCTCTGAAAGGAAATCTTTATTTTGACTTCTGCTGCTTTAGTCAATGCCTTAGAACAATTGCTACCTTCAGCTCAGCCTGATCAACCATGTGTGGAACGAGTGGTACTTTAGCAATTTCTCAGCTGCCCTCAAAATCCATGGGAATTTAGAGTATTTTTCCTGTTGCATTAGTGACCGTAGCAGTCAGTAACTCACTCATGATCCTGTACCTCTCAGCAGCCACTTGGGAAGTACATACAATTCCTTCTGCCTTACTCAAGTGTGATTTTAGACTGGAAACTTTCAGAGTAATGACATGTTCCTTATTGACTGCTAAGTTCCTTTATGCATTCCAGTATTATTGCTGAGTGATTTATCAATATTTAATAAAAATAAATTCAAGTTTTCTTTTTTAATTTTGCCAGTCAATTCTAATAAAGGAAATTACATTTTTTAAAGATTTCTTCTACAACTTTCATATCTAATATCCCTTCCCTTTTTGTCCTAAGAGTCCTGCAACATAGCTTATTTCCAGACAGTGATCAGCAGAGTGATTCTTGTAATGACGGTCTTGGCTGTGATTTCCGGTCACACAAAAGCTAGATTATACATCTGTGGCACTTTAAAGGGATCTGAAAATGAGAATAAAGAGAAGCTGTGTCCACCAAATGGACCATTATATTGCCATCAAATGCAAAATGGTTTCTTTGAAACTGAGAAATAGGCCTCTGATGGTTTTTAGGGATGAATAATACTTCATAATTGTAAGATAATGTATTATTTTATGAAAACATATACTGCAGTTATAGTATGAAAATTCGAAAGGTTCAAAACTCATGAATCAGTTTTAACATCGTAACACACAGATGCATAATCACAGAATCATTTAGTTTGGAAAAGACCTCTGAGATTATTGAGCCCAACCCGTGAAAGATCACTACCTTGTCAACTAGACCATGTTAAGTCATTTCTTTAACACCTCCAGGGATGATGACTCCACAGCCTCCCTGGGCAGTCCATTCCAAGGCTTAACAACCCTTTCTGAAATTTCTCCTGATGTCCATCCTGAATCTCCCCTGGTGCAGAGTGTGGCCATTTTTTCTTGTACTGTCACTAGCTGCCTGGGAGAACAGGCCAGCTTCCACCTAACAATGCTAGAACCTGTTAAAATATATATGGACATGTTATGCACGTATATTCATGTTATAACCTATAGAAATATAGCATGGATTTTAATATGTAGACACGCACAGATACATATTGATACAATTCCACACATATATATCCTTTCCTAAACCTTTTGTAATTTACCTACTAAGGATATTTTCAAGCTAAACCACAAACAATTTTGTGGTTTCAAAATTCACTCATGAAAAATATAGAAGGTTGCATACCATGCAGTTGTTTGTCTCCGGAATAATGTCTTTAAAATCATTATGAACTATTATAAGACTTGTGAGAAAGCTGCAATAATTTACAGCATTGATTCATAAGAGGTGTGGAATCTACTCACCAGAGTCTTTTGAATGTAGAGCAATCATTTAAAGATGCATCGTGATATACTTTAAAGGAAAATACCTTCATGGATTGAATCTGTTCAGTAACTATCTGGAATAGATCCAAATCTGCTTTGAAAACTAAATAAATGCATCAGAATTCTGAACCAGTGACTACAAAGTAGTATGAATGTCTGCTGGAGAAACTTTCAGGTAAGAAAAATAGTTCAACACCATTTGAGTTCAAGTGTTAAAAATGAGGCAAAATATGAAGAATACAAGCACCCTGAACCTGTGCTATCTTTCACTCCTCCTAAGGCAATATTCAGAATAAGAAAATGGGTTTATTTTATTGTGGTGGTGTTTTTGTTTTGTTTTGTTTTGTTTTCTCCTAGAAGGCTTAATGCTAAAATTCCACCTCTTCATATGTTCAAATCCCAGCTCACTAATGCAGATTGTTGGATCCAACATTCAAGTACAGAGTTTTCTATTGCAATTTGATCATGTTGTAGTTTAGATGCAAAATACCACTAGGGAAATGTTCAAGTTTCAGGCTACTGACTCACAAAATAAACATTGTCCAAAGCCAGCTCCTGTAGGGATCTACACTGTATATATGTCTATATATGCCAATAAATTTTCCACTAATGGACTTTTATCCTGATCAGACAGAGAAGAGAACAGCATGAGACTGTTGATACTTTTTGTGTTTGCATGAATATTGAATATTGTTTGTGCTTCTGTCTATGTTGATCTGTGTGGCTGGCCATGTGTATATTTATATATGTGTTGTTTACTTCTGTCTGCGTGTCTACTGGGAGCACATGTTGAGCCTTGTTAGGCTGAATGTGGGGAGATGGAGCTCTCGGGCTCGCCTTTGTTTGGATGCAAAATTCAGCCACCCCTACAAAATCACAGGATAATTCAGCATGGAAAGGACTGCAGTTGTTCTCTAGCCCAGCTCCCTGCTCAAGGTAAGGTCAGCTATGGGATCAGACCAGCTCACTCAGGGCTTTCTACCCTGAGAACTTCATGATGTCTCTGGGCAACTTGTTCCAAAACTTAACTACCCTTGTGATGAAAAAGTTTTTAACTATAGCAAGTCAGAGCTGTGTTCCTTCTTTTCTCTCTGTGCTGTTCATTTTCTTCACGGTAGCTGACATGGGACTGTGTTTTGGATTTGTGCTGGAAACAGTGCTGGTAACCCAGAGATGTTTTAGCTAGTGCTGAACAGTGCTCACACCGGGCCAAGGACTTCTCTGCCTCTCACACTGCCTGGCCAGTCACGAGGCTGGGGGTGCACAAGAAGCTGGGAGGGTCACAGCTGGCAAAGCTGACCCCAACTGATCCAAGAGATATCCCATACAACATGATATCATTCTCAGTAATAAAAGCTCTGGGAAAGAAGGAAGAAGGGGGCATTTGGGCATTTTGCATATGCTACCTGTCTTCCCATGTAAACTTTACATGTGATGAAGCCCTTCTTTCCCAGAGACAGCCAAACACCTGACTGACAATGGGGAGTGATGAATGTATTCATCATTTTGCCTTGTTTGCACGTGCAACTTCTGCTTTAATTTTTAAACTGTCTTTAGCTCTACCCATGAGTTTTCCCACTTGTACATTTCTGATCCTGTCCTGCATCCCACCTGGGAGGAAGTGAGCAAGCTGCCAGGCAGGGTTAAGTCACAACGCTCTCTCATACCAAACTGACTGTTCTTCATAGAAGATGCCTTTTAAAGTTTACTGTATTAAGCCATAACAGCCAGCAATTCAGGATTGCACTGGACCTTCAGAACTCTTCCATACATATGGAATATCAGCTAAATGACATCTTCTCTCTTGCTTTAACACTTACACAGACATTCACTACATCGACTGGTTCAACACAAATTTTTCTGGTAAAACTGTGGTTTTTGCTCACAGGTTAAAACTGGGACTCCTTCCGTTTATCTTTGAGGTTTGGGGCACATAAATAGGAGGATCATAAACTTGTATTTACTAACTGGTGGAAAAAGAACACAGGGAAGGACTCTTTTAAATATTTTCAGTTAAAATCCTGGATATGTCATACCTATTATTTTACAGTAATTCACTCTAGTAAGCAAAAATAATAGAGGCCATTAATACTGCTTGAAAGTAAACTCTCCATCAGCAGTTCCTGAAATCCCCGTTCTAAAGAAATTATATGATGAATGATACACTATTACTAGAAATTGTTTTTTCAGGTTTCCAAGTGGCAGACAACCTACCCATATAAAAAAAAAACCCAACAAAAAAACCCAACAAAGTTAATTTCCAAGCCATTTTTCCCAGAGCTTTCTTTCAGCAACCTAAAGACTTACTTCAGTGTTGATCTCATTAAATATGTATGACTCTATCTATTCTTCAATACTGACAAATGGAATTTTAAAAATACGCATGTCATGTGAAAGGGTGAGGTTTTTCTCAACCCTCAGTGCAGGAGATTTCCTCAGCGTTGACTTGTTATCTCCCAGGAAAGCCAAGACCCTTGTGTCTGATCAGTCTGGCAGCACCCCATTGTGGAGAGCCTTCACTGAGCATTCCTACTATATTGGAGGGTAATTTGACTGAATTATTCAGGGACACACTCCAACAGCATAAGGGCGACCCCACAGCAGGTCTCACCACCTTGAACTTCCAGAAGGCAGACTTTGGCTTCTTTAGGAGACTGGTGAAGAGAGTCCCCTGGGAGGCAGTGCTGAAGGACAAAGGAGTCCAGGAAGGCTGGGCATACTTTCAGAAGGAAATCTTAGAGTTATAGGAGCAGGCTGTGCCCACGGGCCAAGAGATTAGCTGATGGGGAATAAGACCAGGCTGGTTTAACAGAGGGCTTTGACTGCTACTCAGGGAAAAAAGGAGAGTTTATGACCCTTGGAAGAAAGGGCAGGAAACTCAGTACTACAGGGATGTTATGAGGTTATGGGGGGAGACAGTTAGCAGGGCCAAAGCTCAACAAGACTTTAATCTGGCTAGTGCTCTAAAAGACAATAAAAAATATTTCTATAAATACATTTGCAGGAAAAAGAGGGCCAAGGAGAATCCCCATCCTATATTGGATGTGAAGTGAAACATAGTGACAAAGGCTGAGGAAAACACTGAGGTAACTAATTCCATTTTTCCTCAGTCTTTAATAGTAAGACCAGTGGTCCACTGTGGTTATTAGGAAAAATTTATTTACCAAGAAGGTTGTCAAGAATTGGAACTGACTGCCCAGCTAAATGGTTGAATCATCATCCCTGGAGGTGTGTAAAACTTGCAGATGTGCTGCTTAGGGACATGGTTTAGTGGTTGACTTGGCTGTGCTGTGTTACCATTAGACTTGAAGATCTTAAAGGTGTTTTCCAATCTAAACAAATCTATGATTATACGATGAGTTTTTGTGATTTACAAATAGTCCAACAGTTTAAAGGATTTAAGAGCCTTTTTCAAGGAAGAGAACGGGAAACACGGAAACAGGTGCTTGAAAGTTTGATATTGTAAGGTTATTTTGGCATTCTATCCCTGTGCTTTATTTTGTGAGCTTTTTGATCATTGTCTGAGTGTGAAGCCTTTGTTTTCCTGAAAAAATTGTCACATAAATATAGGTATTACAGATGAAATAAGCCTATTAGATCATTTCATCCGTTTCCTGGTGTATTGTGTCTCACTGAGATGGAGTTCATTTCCCCACAGCAGCCCTCACAGTGCTGTGCTTTGCATTGATAGCTGGAAAGGTGTTGATAACACACCAGTGTTTTGTCTGCTTCTGGGAAGGGCTGGCACAGCATCAGCACTGTCTCTCAAAATTTTTCCCCCATCAAGGAGCTGAGGGTGGGCAAGATTCTGGTAAAGGGGCACGATCAGGTCAGCTGACCCAAATTAACCAAAGGGCTGTTCCTTACCATATGATGTCAGCCCACATATAAAAGCTGAGAAAAGGAGGAGGAAGTGGGGCATTTCTTATTTACAGTGTTTGCCTTCCGTAGCAGTCACTGTGCATGTTGAACCCCTGCTTCCTGAGAAGTGGCTGAACACCTCTCGCTGATTGGAAATTGAGAATAAATCTTTTCTATTCTCTTTGCTCATGCACACACAAACTTTCTCTTTTGCTTTAGTAAACTGCCTTATCTCAACCTACAAGTTGCTTTCCATCTTATTTTCTCTCCTCTATCTAGCTGGGAGGCGAAATGGTTGAGTGGCTTGGTGGGCATCTGGTGTCCACCAAGGTCAGCTCACTACAGTCCTTTAAAAAGGCCATAGTGGGTTGACCTTCACTGGCTACCAGGCACCCACCAAAGCTCCTCTCCCACTCCCCTCCTCAGCTGGACAGGGCAGAGAAAATGTAATGAAGGGTTCATGAGTTGAGATAAGGACACAGAGATCACTCAGCAAATACCAGCACAGGAAAAACAGAATCAAATTAGAGATATTAATTGAATTTATTGCTAACAAAATCAGAGCAGGATACTGAGAAGTAAAATAAGACCTCAAAAATACCTTCTCCCCACCCTTCTCTCCTTGCCAGTTCTACCTGCTTCCCCAGCATCTCAGGGAGACAGGGCATGGGGGTTACCAGTTCATCACACATTGCCACAGCACAGGGAGAAGAGTCCTTCCCCTGCTCCAGCATGGGGTCCTTCCAATGGAAGACAGTTCTCCATGAATTTCTCCAATGTGAGTTCATCCCTCAGGCAGTTCTCCACAAATATCTCCAAAGTGGAGATATTCTCCACTTCTTCCACAGTGTGCAGTCCTTCAAGAACAGGCTGCTCCAGTGTGGGTCCTCCACAGCATGAGAAGTCCCACCAGGAAACCTGCTCCAGTGAGGACTCCTCTCTCCATGGATCTGTAGTTCCCTTCCCTTCCCTTCTCCAGCACAGGCCTCCAGAGGTCTCAGACTCCTCTCAGGCATCCACCTGCACCAGGGTGGGATCTTTCACAAGCTGCAGGTGGATCTCTTCTTCCCTGGGGACTTCCATGGGCTGCAGGGGGACAGACGCTTCACCATGGTCTTCACCATGGGCTGCAGGAACCTCTGCCCAAATGCCTGGAACACTTTTCCACGTCCTACTCCACCGACCTTGGTGTCTGCAGAGTTGTTCCTCTCACATGTTCTCACTCCACTCTTTTCTGGTTGCAATTACCTCTGCACAATACTTTTTCTTTTTTTTTCCTTCTTAAATAAGTTATCACAGAGGCATTGTCATCATTTCTAATTGGCCCAGCCTTGACTGGTGGCACATCTGCCTTGGAGCTGCTAGGGACTGGCTCTGCTGGACAAGGGAGATGCTTCTGGCATCTTCTCACAGCAGCCACCCCTTTAGCTCCCCCACTACCAAGACCTGGCCATGCAAACCCAAAGCACCTTGTAAGAGCAAGCACATTTCCTATGGTAAATTATCTAGTGCAGGCCTACACAGAAAACAAATCAATTTTGTGAAAACAGCAAAACAGAACAAAACACCAACACTCCCTGCCTACAAGTGTTTCAGAATTTATTTTCATTCTGAATCAGAAGAACATTCAAAATTCATGAGAGAACTAAGAGGATGGAGAGAGACCAGTACAAAGCTAGTACCACCTGTGTGAAAACTCACTGGGAATTTGGAAAACTTGAATTTCTATTTCTGACAAGGGAAGGATTTGAACGTATTTTTCTCACACCCTGGCCAAATAAGATGACTGCTAACACTTCTGAACAAATACATCTCTCTTAGAAGACTTCTACTTTATAAAAGAATATATGGTTTAAGGTTTTTTTTGTCATTTCTGGTTTAATTTTACCAACATTAATTTCTAGTTGGTCTTATTTAAACTTGGCTATACACTAAGACCACCTTAAATAATTTCTTTCTATCCTTGGTGTTTATAGCCTTCAAATGTACATAGACAGTTAACATCTCCCTTCCCCCTTTCCCCCTCCAGTCATTGCTTAGCAAGTTATACATATTTATTTCTTTTAATCTTTCACCGTAAGTCAATCCTTTCAGCCCCTCAATAATTTATGTTGCTTTTCCTTGAATTTCCTCCAGTGTGTCAAGACTTTTTTTAATACTGTGAGGCTCTGCATACTTTATTCTAGACATATACTCAACTGTTTACATGGGGAAAGATAGAATATCAGTATCTTACGTTTGCTGCTTTCTTTAATTTGCATGCTTGGTGTCTGGGTTTTTTCAGAATACCAAAAACAATTCTTGTTCTTTCTTTACTTACAGTGAGTTTCCATACCACATATATTTTCCTTCACATGTGATGGTCATATGAAAATTATTTAATGCCATGTCCTCCTGAAAGATCACCTGACTTCAAAAATCTGGTAAACAAACAAAAGCCACAAACACAACTCAGTCAAATATCTGATAGCTGTAGCATCTCCAAACACAGAACTCACCTCTCCAATAGTTGAGAATCTTACAAGCGTTCAAAGAGGTGCTCAAGAGAATATGGCTTAACAGTTTCCAGTCTTGGAAGGTGGAATGCACACAAAGCAATCTGGGATCTACCAAACAAACCAAAATAGTCTCCACAGAAAATGGGTTACATAAGGGATTTAAGGCAGTGCTTGATTTCAAAAGGCGGTTTTGCAAGTTGATGTTGATTCTGATGGAACGGAATTTCTCCACATCCAGAAGACTCGCCAGACCTTAGGGAGACTTAACAAGTGAGTTTAGGGTAAACACAAGATCAAACTCTTAATCAAGAAGAGCTGATAATGGTGCTGAAGCAGTGTGGGATTTGGTCCTCGTGAGTGACCATGTAGTCAGCTGGGGGGATCTCGGGAGAGCCTTAATCCATTCTCAGGTGACAAGACACTTAAGAAATACTACGGTGTGAGAGACCAACCAAAGATATAATTACTAGGGTCTAGCTGAGTGTGCTGCTTGTGTTCGAACTGCCGGTGCAAACATTACCTCAATGGTGAATGCTAATTAGAAATCAGAGCTGTGCAGGGTGAAGGAGGTACCAGAATGAACAGCAGGAAATGACAATTTGTTCCCACTTTCAGCATCTTCATAGATGTCATTTTTCCTGAGAGTCATTTAGCGGTATTCATCATTATATTAAGTAAATTGTACGATTAAAAAGAGATTCAACATGTATAAATATATCATCTAATCAGCTACTCGGCATCTCTGTTATCTCTTAAACTGTATTATCATTCTCAGCTGCATGAAGCTCTCAGCAACAAAATGCTTATTGTTTCTTTGCTAAATTGACATGAAAATATACATATCTTGGATGCTTTGGGAAAAGCATGATATAATCCACCACAAAGCTTCATTTCAGTTATTTAGAAAAGTTTTGGTTTGAGTTTTATGCTTCAATTTTAAACTATTTATGGGTATAAATCGTCTGACATAATGGATATTTATGACTTTTGATTTGTAAATTATTGAAAATAAATTATTAATTTAGAGGGGAAAAAAGATATTTTTGCAATCATTCTTTCCTCCCAAACTATTACAATAACAATTTTTTTTTCCAAATAATTTAAAATTATTTTTTGTTCATGGTAGTGGGCAATAATGAATGGATATCCAGTAAAAATTTTTTTGCAGCCTTGAATGCAGAAAGAAAATAATTTACTGCCATTAGAGAGCCTCTTCTTTTGCAATTATCCATAAATCTTCTGTGTTTGTTTTTCTACCACATGAAATTGTCTATATGCTCTAAATAGACACCAGTTTCCTTTGGTGAAATGTTTATTTTGATTTTTTCAGTCTCAAGATTTCTCTTCTTTCCTGTTTGATATTTGCGTTTGTGTATTTACCTACTGATGAGATTTTAGTGGATTATTTTGTGACATTCAATGATTCTTTTATTTTTCTCCAGTTTGTAGCATATGACCATAAAATAGTTTGCATACGAGGAGATCTTTAAAGGCCATCTAGTCCAACCACCTTGCCATGGACAGGGACCCTGCAAGTAGATCAGGTTGTTCAGAGGCCCGTCTCACTTGACCATGAATGTTTCCAGGGATGGGGCATTTATCACATTTATCTGGGTAACCTATTCCAGTGTTTCATCCTCTTCATTGTAATTTTTTTTCTTTGTTTCTAGCCTAATTCTACCCTCTTTTAATTTAAAACCATTACCCATGTCCTAGTACTACAGGCCCTACTAAAAAAAATCTGGCTTCCATAGCTTTTCAAATATCATGGTGAGTGGTTTGGCATGGGGGATATTTTCTTAATTTGCTCTCTGGCCCTCTGTTCATTATGTTTTCATTATAGTAAGATGCTGTATTTTAACGCTTTATATTTCTGATGTTTTAGAAGATTCAAAATATGCTTCCATAATGCAACTGTCCTTCTTTTTGTATAGTGACACCACTCCTAATTTAGTTCAATCACATTTTATTGTTTTACTGCCACATCATTCTCCTAAGGCAGTTTAATAGTCTACAGCATGCACATAAATATGCCTGATATTGATAGCTTTGATGCTCTGCCACCCATCCCATCTATACTCTAGTTTCCTCCTTGAAGTTATATCTAACCTTGCTTTTTCACCCTCTGAATATGTTCATTTATGCATTTAATCTATTCCTCTAGCAGGTTTACTGACTGGAGAAATTTTTCATTTATGCATGAAAATACCTTTTTAAACAAGCTATCATACTTACAGGACACTTTACATTTTAGAGGATTTTACAGATAGTATCTAATTAATCAAAGATGTCTCCATAGAACAGAAAATAAAATTTGAGTATCTCAATTTAAAAAGACAAAACTGAACTGGGAGATTTAGGTGAGTTGCTCAAGGCAACATTGAAAATTAGTGGAAGATTCAGAATGATGACTCAATATTTCACAGGCGACACTTCTTTGTTCAAAATTTCCTCACTGTGCTTTGACTTCAACACACCTACAAGAGCTTTCTTACAATTCATCACATGGCCCTGAAACATATAAAATTATTTTTCTCCTTGTCAAATAATTTTAGCATTGTCAACCTACAGAAATCAAAGCTTTATGTCGTTGGAAAAAAAGAATTTGCCGATCTTCTTTTGAGAATTAGAAAATTTATGCACAGGTGCGACAGACCTCTATTTATTGGATTTAAAATCTTTGGCATATGCAATATGAACTACATATATTTTCTCTTTTAGAATTCATGTTTTTGTGTGCATAAATTGTGAAGGATGCAAAAATTTAACTAATGTGTCTTTTTCACAAAAATTCCCTTCTTCAAACAAGTGTGATAACTGTGAAGTTCTTCAGAACACAAGTATGAGTTCAAGAGCTTCAAAGGAGGAAAATATATCAGTATGTCCATAGTATCAACACATAAGAAAGACAGTACGTCCCTCCTCTCAGGAACTGTAGCCCTCTTGCTGATAACTCTTCCTGCCAGTTAGTGAAGAATAAGAACATAGGAATACCTTGCCTAATCCGTTATTCTCTCTCCAGGAATGGTCAGCTGAGAAACAGGAAAACGCTTTAGAGTCTGTCCCCAGAAAGACCTCATTCTGTTAAGATTTCATTGATCTCTCAAGACTGAGGATTATAACTGCTCTCAATGTATTTTTTTTTAGCATTAAATATAATAGTTCCAGCTCCTCTTCTTATCAATAAACCCAAGCAATTCTTTTTCTAAGCCTAAGTTTACACTTAAAACTGTTTTCAGAGAGGACCGTGACCATCTTAAATCAAGGTTCTAAGGGGAGAAAAAACCCCATATCCTAAGAAAAATAAATCCCATTTGAGCTTGTTTAACTGAGTAAGGAAACACTCGGATGGAAGCATTTTCCTGCTGGTGCACATTGCTTATCTACTACTGGGTTCAAATACTGAACTGAAATTGAAGTGCAGAAGGGTAATGGTAGACTGGACCTGAACAGATACTATAGACAACTTCTTTCAGGGCAGAGCAGTGCTCCTGAAGGGCTCCACTGGAATAAACTTTAGCCCCTCTTTTGCTGATTTCTATCCTAAAGAAAGGAGAACATGAAGTGGAAGAGTGCAAACATTTCTCATTCTGATACAGTATTTGCAAAAGGCCAAACTCTGCATCCTTGTGCATGAGGCAGAAATTATTCACCCTCCCTGCCAGTACAGACATAGGATTTGGCATTCTGTGGCAAAGTTTTAGCCCAGCTAAATAGGATGCACATCAAAATTACGATGTTTAAATGTTTGTTTCCATGAATAACCTTTTGTTGTTGTTTTGTGAAAAGATTAAAAACTGTCTTTGTTCTATGAGAAGACATACACTTCAGAGGGTTTCTCTATAGTGTTTGAATTTGTCTATGGCTCATGGAATATGAAAGGCATAAAGGTGGCTGAGAACAGTCAGTGTAGGTTTTTACACAGTGTGCCATAACAGTTGTATGATGAGTTACAGTTAAAATAAGAAGACAATAAGTTGGGTGGAAAACTGACTGGACAATTTTGCTCCATATTTTGTGGTTAGAGGCAACCCAATGTTCTGAGCCTTGCACCTCTGCAGGACCACGTCAGCCAGTCTCCTCCACTCACTGCGGTTTACGGAGACTGTCCACTCCACCTTCTAGACTGCTGACCTTGAAATCTCGTTTGCTGAACATTTACAGTTGGATTATTTAGGTAATTTGGACATACTGGGCATGAAATGAGAATATAATACCTCCTGAGCTCTGTATATTTCCTCCTGTACCAGATATCTGTTTACTCTTCAAATCTGATGAGAAATTAACCAAGAGTTAACATCTGTTCTCTACCAGAAGAGAATTACAGCCGCTGCTGTATTTAGATGCTGAGGTGGGCAACAAGCAACAATTATATTCTGTAGAATAGCCATGAAGAAATGAAGGGTGATTCAGTCTCAGAGTTGTCTCTGAGGCACAGTGTCCTTTGGGGCACTCTAATCAACCCCGTAGGAAAAAAAAAAAAAAAAAAAAGACCTCTGTATGGCTTTATAACTGTGAAGAAAATCACTATGTGATCTGATAGCTCATAATCTCATTGTAGAGAGACGGCTTTATTAACGAATGCATTGTATTTTAGTCACACACTGAATTTTTTAGGCAATTAACCACTGGGAAAAAAAAAAGGAAATTAAAAGCAATTGCCTTATTTTTGTTTGAATGTGATTAACTGAAAAGATGATATGGTATACAGTATATTAACAAAAATATCCTATGAATATTTACCAGGCATACTTAATCAACTGAGAATACATGCAGTCAGTGAATCAGTCATTTTCCAAGACCTTGGGTACTCCTAGAATAATGTACTGAAGCAGACTAAACTACTGAGATGTTCTCTTGGGTCAATTATCAATTTATCTTAAAATGCTAGAGTCTTCATGTGCACAATAGACAGCAAACTTGAAACCAAATTTTACAGTCTGCTGAGTATATAAAACAAATTCAGATATATCCTGAACATGATAGCTTTATAGCTACCGTGGGCAATACAGATTTTTTTACAAGCTGGAATACAAAACACACACACACACACGTACACACACAGAATCATGAAACCATAGAGTATTCTGAGTTGGAAAGGACCCTCAAGGATGATTGAGTCCAGCTTCTGGCACTGCACATGACCAACCCTAAAACTGAATCCTATGCTGATTCATGTACTAGACCATCCTGCTTTCCAAAAACCTTCTGTGATTTCCTGGATATTTACCACTACCCAATTACCTATCCATGTCTAGCAGAGGAAATGCTGGTAGATGTTATGTGACCTGCAAACTCTAAGTCTTTCCACTGCGTGAAATTCATGATCCTCATCAAGTTACTTGAACTTAAGAGTGTAATACTTGGTAAAGGCACAACTGAGTACAGTTCAGTGAAAGGAAGGTAAATATACGTAAGACCAGAGAATTCATCACTTCGCAATATGATGCTACATAAACAGATGAGGCCCTACAGAAGTTAAAGCAACCCTCAGGTGTTCAAATATATTCTAGTTTTCAATAGCAGCTCCAGGTCATTATGTTCTGATAACAGGATGGATCTTCATATTACAATTTGCTTAGTCTTTGACTTTGCCTTCACCATCAGCTGGGTTTAAGTGCCTAGTAAAGTCAGCAAAGGTCCAGCCCTGACAGCTTTGGATGAGCGATGGTTCTCTCATCTTAACAAATCTTTGACTCAACCCATCAATACAGCTTCCTGATCCCTTCCCACTGCTGAGTCCTTTATTAACATGTGAGAAGTTTTTGTCAGAGCTTTATCTTGTGTGCCTTAGTTTCCTTGTGTTGTCAGCAATACCTATACCTTTATAACACAGCTACATAATATGACCGATGGGTTAAAGACTAAATTTATTAAACTGAGAGACAGAGCACTTGCCCCAGTGAATACTTGCCTGGAGTAACAATGAAAATTGATGCCTTTCAGTCGTAATGTTGATATATACATAGGCACGCTTTAAGCTTTTAATCATAAATACCCTTCATTCCTGCTTTATGACAATGAATTTCAAAATTGTATGTTTTCCTCTAGAGCTAGCATTCTAAACTGAAGTGGAAGTAAAAAGCTGAGGAAGAAAGTGACAAAAAAAAAAGAATTATCCTCTTTTGGTGAACTAGCTTAGAAGCAAAGAGCTGCTTCTGTTATCAGATTGTATCATCACAGGTGAATAATAATTTCCATTGCCTTCAGCTTCAAGCATTGGGAAGGCTTTCAGTTCATACATGAGCTCAAAAGTGTACATTTTACAAGATTGCAGTAGTATTCTCCCATGCTGAGGTACACAACGAAACATGCAGTCAATCAAAAACCACAAAAAAAATTAAATAAGAGCCTACTTAGAGGCACATTATCATTTATACTACCTGCAGTCAGGTGCACTTTTTACAATTACTACAGATAATGAAATCAGTACAATATCAGTACCTGAATTCTGACTTCCACAAAGAGCTTTCCTAATTCTCATTTGCCTCAGAATATTTTGTTTCTACAATATTACCAGTTACAGATATCTCATGAGAAAATTGGATGTATTGGTAGGAATCCTTTGATAAAAGGGTATTTGCAGAAAAAAAAATTAGGAGATAGCAAAATTCCCGTGAGAACATCAGAATTTGCTTTATGAATTCAGAAAGAGAATTAAATTTAATGAGACTTAGCTGCTGAAAAGCCAGGTAGCAATAAAATTCCATTATCTTTGTGAAAGCTTTCTCAAGTCTTAGAATCACTGAAAAACAGGGCTAAAAAGGAATTCAAGGTATCATCCAGGGAAAAGAGACCCAAGGCGAGATAAATTATAACTGTGTCTTTTGGATAAGTGCTTTTAAGCTTCCCGTAAAACATATCTAATGATGGAAACAGAACAAATTTTTAAGGCAAATAATATTATTATTAAAATATTGTTTTCCTCGTGTCCAGTCTAGATTTTTCTCCCTGTTCCTTGTCTTAGGCTCCATAAATTTTAAGCACGGGTTAGTTCTTCCTTTATTTCAATACCTTGCTACCATATATCTCAGTTGAATTTTTTGTAGATGCAATGAAAATAGTTGGGGTTTTTTTTCAGTTTTGTTGTTCATGTGTTTTCTAGATCTTTCTTTTTGCTTTTTTCTTCAATAAGGTCAGCTTACTGAAGAGCAGTGCTGGACACCAGCTTGTGCTCAGGCTGAAATGTTCTCAGTGCTTTAGTGGGGTTGAAGCACTGAGTTTAATCTTCCTGACTTTTGCTGTATATCAGAACTATGCTGCAATTTATAAATGTTAATAGAGAATTTACTGTCTGCTGTCATATGATGACTGCTTCCTTCTCATAGCCTTCAGATGTTCCTTGAAGAACTGCTGACTAATTAGCCATTCACCATCCTCTATTTGCCCTTGTTTTCTGCCTGAAAATAGAATGTCAAATTTTCTCCTGCCATTATTTTTCCCCCAGGTTATTTCTTCAGTTTGGAAAGGTAATTTTCAATTATAGTTTTACCTTAAACATATTTAGAGTCCCTCTCAACTTTTTATATCTGCATAATCAGTAAGTAGGCTTGCATTATGATCCAAGTTGTTAATTCTGATGTAGAACACTACAGCTTTAGGGTAGACCCTTGAGAAACCCAGTCAAGACTGATGTTAAGTCTCATATTGTCTGATTTATTCCATTTGTCCTACATGGTCTCTGAGAGAGATCAAGACCCCAGAATCAGGCCTGCTTGCTCAGGATTATGCTCCTCCTGGAGCTGACTTTACAAATTTCTTTCACAGCACAGCGATGTGGATGGATGCACTCACCAGCTGCCTTCATTTGTTGATCAAAGTTCTCCATTCTGCCACAGACCTCTCCTGCTTAATCAGCTCCACGTTTCCCAGGGGTAATGAACATGAAGCACGTGTATCTTCTTTAAAAAATGAGTCGACTATCATCATTTTTTTTCACATGGACGATTTTTCCTCCAAGATGCTGGATGGTCTGTGGAGATCCCAGATACTGTCTTTGGACTTTTTATTTTTTTGTTTTTCAAAATTGATTTTAGATAACATGTACCGAACAGTAAAATAACTCTATGAACCTATTTCAAACTTGTCCATAGCAACTTCCTCAGAAAACATCCTTCATAACAATTCAGCTGCTAAACCTTTGGTGAACTTACAGTGGGCATGAATGTGGTGGGATTGTAATATAAATATTTAAAGCAGCAAGTTGAATAGAGAAAACAATATTAAAGCTAATTCTTGCAGTCTACGTGGCACAAAATAAATATTTGGGGAAAACAAAAAAAACTGTTGTCATTATTGTGGGCTGTTATTCAGATCCAGGAGCCTGATGGATGTTACATTGTCCATGTTTGTATTCCTTAATCTCCTGCTTCATGTTATGAAAACAGACAAGTTAGAGATGGGGTTGTAATAGGTCATTTAGGTGACCTGTTTTTAAATAATATGTTGATTCTTTGGATATCATGTAGCATAGTAATTCTCTGGAGTGGCAGTTGATTATTACCTGAAACAAATTTTCAAAAACATGGTGTTTTTTGTTTGAATCTGACTGTCCTTGAATGGAGCATTTTTCTTAAGCTTATAACCTCTTCTGTCCATGGGGAAGGTAACCAGCAGTGGATAAGCTGAAACAGATTTTGATACTGCTGAAGTTGATAAGGATGTCACTATTTAAAATGGCCTCAGAATTATATGGAGAGGTGATTAGGTCCAGAGGCTTAGAAAGAAGACAGAAGGCAAGTGCAAACTGGAGGAACAGTAATTACAGTGAAAAAATTTAGGAGCAAGAAGAGGCAGAGTATATCCATGATGCATGGAAATGGTGCTACAAGCTGAGGAGATCCTGGGCTTCTAAGAGATTTTTCACACATGTTAAAGAAAATGGAGGGCTACTGGGTAAATCCGGACAGAAGAGAATACAATTCTATGACATCTGAAGTAATCCAATTTCTTGTGATTTGTCATGTTTTTACATTGTATAGTTCAAATTCTGTCAGTTTCCTGGGACTTAAACCGTCATTGGGTACCCAGCCCAAGTATTCCCTGACTAGCTCAAATTACTAACACAGATGTAGCTAGAGAATCTCTAAATTGTACCTCTACATGGCTACAGCACTCTCAGTTAATACGCTTTTCCCTCCATCTTTACACCTTAAAATATGATGCGTTCACATTAATTATGTAAGTCTCCAGTAGCTGAGGAGATAACCTTCAATATTGTGATGTGCTATAAATGTTCAATAAGTGACAAGTGAACAATACATTCTTTTCAGAAACTCAGAGAGTAATTTTTTTGAGAGTTTATGGAGACTTCAGCATTTTCAAGACTGGCAGGACAATTGGAGATTTTAAGTACTTTGAGCAAGATTATATGTATTTCCTTGGAGTCAACATTTTTTAGCCAAGAAACAGAGGAAAAGTGCTGAGTAAATGTAAGATGATATGTTCTCTTTGAATGTTTTTGTGGAAGATACCTGCTTTTGCTCCTTTTAATCATAGAAAAGGAAAAGTAAGGAGAATAAACTAAAACTCACAGCTTAAGAAGAATTTCAAAGCCTGGGAATTGACGTCATTATAAAACTTATCCCCTATGCCAAGACTAGAATCTGCTTTACAAGCCTGTTGTTGAATTAATTTCCACCTCTGTTACTGCTAGTGGTATAGAGCGATTTTTGCCTTGCTCCACTGGCTGTGTCCAGCATACTGCTCCTTCATGTACCCAACTTCTTAGCATCCGATCCCAAAGTCAGAAGCACAAGATTTGGTCACTGCAGATGGATCGCAACTGTGGAATCATAGCATTGCAGGATGGTTTGGGTTGGAAGGGACCTCAAAGATCACATAGTTCCAACCCCACTACATTGGGCAGAAAACCTTCATAATATTGCCTTTGGTGACAGTTACAGCTACTGAGTTTTATAACCCAGATTTTGCAATTTTGGATAGTGATACCTGCTACTAGTACTGTTAAACTTCTCCAAAAGTATGTGGTGTTTTGGGATTTTTTTTTAGTGTTTTTGTTTGTTTGTTTGTTTGTTTTGGTTTTTTCGTTATTTAGTGTTTTGTTTTGTTTTGTTTTGTTTTGTTTTTGTTTTTTGGTGTGGTTTTTGTTGATTTTTTTTTTCTTTTTTTTTAAATGAGTATGATCTTTTGCTAGAAAAGAATGAAGAATGACGCTGTCCTGCTGTACCAGTCTGGGCATTTCTCACTGTGATCTTATTAAGCATTTTAAACTATTATTTTATGGAAAAAAAACCCAAACAAACCAAACCAAGACAGGAAATCAGCCCAGAAACATTAGAATTATCAAAATCTTCTTACAGAATAGACAAGATCAATAGATATGGTGAGATCTCTTATTCTGAATGACTGATAAAGACAAAGCTCTAGTTTAATTTTGTCTGGTCAAGGGCTCTGAGGAAATATTAGTAAGAAGGAATGTTTTAACTTTATTGTTTTGACACGGTTTCAGTTGCTTACATTAATCTGACCAAAACAATCCTGGAAGGTACATTTTTGAATGACACAGTCCCATATTTGTATATTTAAAGTGTTCATAGAATAGCATTTTTTTCAGGTTGATGGGTTAAAGGGCAAGTATGCAGTTCTTATTGCTCTGCAGCTAATGCTATCATTTCAAGAAGGATTTTGTTTGGTTGGAGTTGGTAATGAAAACAATCTGCCTCAAATACAAAAGGTGATTCTCCTGTCTTCCAAGGGAAGTCATTAAGGAATCTACAGAATAAGATGTTTTGCAGAAAAATGTTTCCCTTTTTTCTTTACTTTTTTTCCTCCTTAGGGTCAAGAATCCTGAAGATAGCAAGTGATGATATACTCAAGAATTCTCTAAATAGCTTAAAATGTAATGTTTAAAAGAAAATAGAGCAGTTTCTCCCTGCCTTTTTGAATAAATTAGGAGCACTTTGGGGGATGAGACGGTGGGAATGTGTGTTGTTATTGCTGTTTATCTGTTTCTTTGAATAGGAGCTGCTGCCTTTACTGTAGAAAAAAAAATCCAACTTTCATTAAAGTGTCATAATTTTTGTTCTCCTTTAAAGAGGTACTGGTAAATCAACTGCTTTACTGCCTATTAAGATTGGTGATCCATATGGCAACTTCGTATTAAACAATTCACAACTTTAGACTAGATAACCACTGAAAATTAGTCATCCATGGAGTGCTGAATTGAACAACCCTTTGAACCTCTAAAGATCACCAGTCTATTAGACTTATATAGTGTAATTACATTATATTTAACTATATAATTTATAAGCTTTAAATTAGATCAACCATCTATTAGGCTTTATAAAAATGAAAAGTTATTCGTCAGAATAAAAAGTAATAAAAAAGAAATTAACCATATTTGGAATTTACCTCCCTACTAGATAGAACAATTAGGATTTCATACTTTTAAGAACAATGGGTTTAGCTGGTATTATCTCTTTGGATTTTTACAGTAAGTTGGATGAGGATGTCCTATTTTGATTCTTACAAATTCTGATATAATTCACTGCGATATTAACTCCTGTATTAACTTTGATTTGAGTTGTTCCTGCTTTGCACACATGCAATTGGCAGATGAACCAATTCTGATAATATTTTTACACAAAATCATAATAAGAATTCCAACACATACCTTATATCATAAGGCAGATAAGTCCACATATAAAACTTGTCAATCCAATTTCTGACTTTTAGGAAGGAAAAAAAATATTTTGGTCTAGTTAAAATACAAATTTTCTGATAGATTTTAGCTTTACTTTTTGAAACACAAAGTTGTGATACCAAACACTCAAATAAAAAAGTGAATCTAAAATAAGTACAAAGCAGGAACTATCCCTCTCAAAAATGACTAAAGAAATTTGACTAATTTTTTTCTGGATAAGTTTACTTCAATTTTTCTGGTACTATTTTTTAAAAATCATCTTGTGGCTAGGTACTTACTACTTCCAGGTAAATTACTGGGTTTGTGTCCGGATTTTTGGAGTTTCCAAGTCCCTGGTTATTGGACTGGGGAACTTTTGTCTTTTAAACAAAGACAGCAGAACTCCATTTTCTCATGACTATGAACTTACACTGATTCTCCTCTATGAGAAGAGCTTCTTTTTAAACCTCTGCCCCCCAAAATGGAAAAAACAGGAGAAACTTAAGCTCTCTGAATACAATGTCTATGGCAGAGCCAATAAACCTCAACCTATGACACCACACCTAAGAAATGGCATTCTTTGTTGCCCCAGCCAGTCTTGAGGAGACTATTAACACTGATATCAACAAAAAATCTGTGAGTATTAAATATCTAATATTTGACAGCTAAAACAAAAAACGTTTTACTAAACTAAGCCTTCCTAAGCCAGAGAACTCACCCCTCAAACACAAAAGTCAGTGAAATCAGAGTGTAATCTAATTAATAGCCTCTTGTCATAACAACCATATTGGTGAATATTGTTTCTGGCTTGTTTCCCCTCTTACTTATCAGGATAAGGACTCAAACAGCATTCTGGCCTTAATGCAACAAGTGATTGATGATAGGAGTATGCATGGGAATGTTTATTTCTTATAGAATTTATCTGAAAACAGTGCTGACAGGATAGTTCCTCAACTACTTAAAACAGCCCCTGGGTAAACAACTTTGCTGTCTAAAAGATCACACATGCATATATTTCATGGGTTGGAAGTTGTACGTTTAATCTTGAGAGCTCATGTTGTTTTCACCTAAAATTGTCATGTGAATTTGAAATGTAGCAATCTGTGTCACCTTGGGATGTTTGTATTGGGATGTTTTATTGGAACCCTATTTGACAGGAAAGAGATGAAATATTATCTTAGATTTGTAGATTTTCAAGCCAGGAAGAATTCTACAATCAGCTAAAATGTCTTCCAGTGTATAACATAGCACCTGCATAACATGAGGAGCTATAATTTGGGAAGGCTGCCTAATCTGGCATTGGTTGAAACTTGGCAGCGATATGACCCTCATGAAGCCAGACATTTTGCTGGACATACTATAAATATATATTGTCCAGAATTGAGACTGACAATGTTCAATCACTTTTATGGCTGATAGTGAAATAAGGTTGCTGTCTTCTCAATGATAATGTAACACTTGAATGGCCTAATAATTTTAATATGTTGGACTAGGCCTGATATTTAGGTTACTTTGAGAATTTGCTATTAACCACTATTATTTTGATTTTTTATACATGCTTTATGATTTTTCTATTAATAGAGATTACTTAAAATGAGTTGAGTGATAAATCTTTGTTTTCTATGAATTTCTGTGCAGAATCAAGTTTGGAACCTGACAGATCCCTGAAGCAGAACACTGAGATAAGAGAGCACTCTGTGACTCAATTGGGTCATATAGAATTGTCCTAATAGGTATTTCAAGTAATATATATGATGACATTTTTAAGGACAAATGTTTTGCATTGATTGCTTTTCCAAACAACAAATAGAAACTGCAGACCACTCTGCTTATTTGTTCTCAATTTCAAGTTTTCACAATGTGACTGTCAAGCATTATATTTTTATCACTCTATATTGTTATCATCTGTTTAAAATTGATTTTATTTTTTCTTTTTCCCCCCTTTTGTATAATGTTTCATATCCCCAATTATAAGTGTTCATGCACCTTATTAAAGACTACGTTCTTGATTAGTTCCTAAATACCACACAGCTGCTTGTTCCCTCCTGCAGACTGCAGTGGGGGAGAAGATTGGAAAAAAATTAAAACTCATGGGTTGAAACCAGTACAGGTGGAATAGACTCCCTGCAATCCAGGAGGAAGTGGTTAATGGTCTTCTGAGCTTGGTATTGGGGCCAGTTCTGTTTAACGTCTTTATCACAGATCTGCATGAGGAGACTGAGAGTACCCTCAGTCACTTTGTAGACAACACCAATTTGGGCTTGAGTGTTGGTCTGCTGGAGGGTGGGACGGCTCTGCAGAGGGATCTGGACAGGTTGGATCCATGGGCTGAGGTCAGCAGTTTAAGGTTCAACCAGGCTAAGTGCCGGGTCCTGCACTTGGGCCACAACAACCCCTGCAGTGCCACAGGCTGGGCCAGAGTGGCTGGAAAGCTGCCCAGTGGAAAAGGACCTGGGGGTGCTGGTGACAGCAGCTGAACATGAGCCAGGTGTGCCCAGGTAGCCAAGAAGGCCAACGGCACCTAGGCTATATCAAAACCAGTGTGACCAGCAAGACCAGAGAAGTGACCATCCCCCTGGTGAGGCCACACCTTAAGTGCTGTGCCCAGCTTTGGCCCCTCACAAAGAGAAAATCATTGAGGTGGTGGAGCGAGTCCAGTGAAGGGCAACGGGGTGGTGAAGGGTCTTAAGAGGAGGAGCTGAGGGAGCTGGGGGTGTTCAGCCTGGAGAAAAGGAAGGTCAAAGGAAGATGTTGCTCTCTACAACTACTTGAAAGGAGGTTTTAGCAAGATGGGTGTTGGTCTCTCCTTCCAGACAACGAGTGACAGGACAAGAGGAAGTGCCTTTAAGATGGGTCAGAGGAGGTTCAGATTGGGCTTTAGAAAAAATTTCCTTACCTGTGAGGTGCTGTCAAACACTGGAACAGGCTGCCCTGGGAAGTTGTTGTGTCACAGTCCCTGGAGATATTTAAAATATGTGTAGATGTGGCACTTAGGGGCATGGTTTAGGGGTGTATTTGGTAGTGTTAAGTTAATTGCTGGACTCGATGGTCTTAAGGATCATTTCCTTTCCAACTTCAATGATTCTATAATTATACAACTTATTTCAAATAGATGGCTAATTATTGTACTGTGCAATGCAGTAGTAGTAAGTTATTTTCCAGATTATTTTATTCAAACCTTTTTCTTTCCTTTCTGTTGCTGTTATCTTAATTTTTCTCCTTTGCATTTGCTTTTACTTTTTTCCTACCTGATACTAATTGTGAATCAGGTGTGGTTTATTACTGTGCTTTTTCAAGCCTTTTCTGTCTTCTTAGTGATTCTGTGCTATATATTATGATGGGATTATTATGATAATGTTTTAGTACTTACACTTTATCTTTGTCCTTCTATTTGTTCCCTGTTTGTATATATTGTGCCTTTCTGTGTATCTTCTCTGTATGGTCTTCAAATGTTATTGCACAACACAGTTATTTGGCAGTATTAAAGATGAATTCTTAAAGTTATATTTGTATTATGACCATGATATATCAAACATACCAAGATAATATAATTATTGTAAGTATTAGATTTGTGTATGTTTAAACATCGTGGTTAGAACCAGCACCTCAGCAAATTCAAAGATTTCCTTTTAGAGATTTCATGATACTCTTTTGTCTTAGCTCTTAATGTTCCATTCTAACTCATCTTCTTGTTTTATATTTGCTTTTGATAGGTCAATCCACATACACCAAAAATGCTCATTAACATACTTTATAGCTTTCCCACATAGTTTGAGATCCTGCTCTTTTATCTCTCTTAACAAGATTTTGGTAGTTTGCATATTATTTGCAGATTCTGAATACACTTACCACATGCTTTCTGTTCACTGCTCATTATTCCAAAAGGTCTATAAAGATAACAATAGCGAATGTGGAAAGAAAAATAAAAGCTCATTATCTT
Organism: Cnemophilus loriae; assembly: GCA_013397755.1. NCBI lineage: Eukaryota > Metazoa > Chordata > Aves > Passeriformes > Corvidae > Cnemophilus > Cnemophilus loriae. The sequence continues at coordinate 4,541,572 of VZTF01006149.1, forward strand.
CACAGGTTGCTAATACTCAGAAAGCTGTAGTAAAGCTTTGTCAGATCCTGCAAATCCTTTTCACTTTCTTCTTCCCTTAACAACTCAGTCATTGAAGAGAACAACCATGACTAGTGTGGACATCTATGTTTGAACCAGCCAGGCCAGACTCATTTTATAATCAATGCAGAGAAATGGACCTTTCCAGGTATTAATTTGTCTTGACCTAGTTTAGATATATGAAGGAGGAGGATACGAATTACAATCTAGCAGTGCCCATTTCTCTCCCCAGACTACAAGGACGGTCTGCAGAACAAATTGAGTGTACAGAGGTTTGCACTAGAGATACTACATTAAGGTGAGATGAATCCCACTTCTAGTAGTAAATGGCAAAACTCTAACATAGAAACATACGCATATCCAAGACATTTTAGCGACATGTCTTGGTTATGCAGAACTTCATACTTTGGCAAATTATATTTTTCAAGAGTAAAGGAGCATTTCTCTTCCTTTTTGTAATCTTCATGAGCTTTTGTTCTAGTTAGACAGGTGCATGTTCGTATCTCACAAGTTGTGCAAGTAAAATATGGTAATCAGGGAGAGAACAAATTGAAATTTAGGCAACAAATGTATGTACTTTAACACTATTTTTTGCATATATTGTACTGGTGTATATGCTATACATTTAAACTGCAAAATGTGAGACTTAGCCCTATGCATCACATATTTGCATTTGCTTCTTGTAAACTAGAATATTGAGCTCATTTTGTAAATGGAATTTGTATTCATATGCTTCAGGATATATTAATTTTAATTCTAGGAGGGATCATTCTGATCATTTAGTCTGACCTACTGCTTAATCTATGCAGAGAATTTTTCTGAGTTTCAATATTTTTTGAAATAAACAACACAAATGATGATATCCAGAAACAAGTTTGATGAGGAGCTGACTAGTAGATACATCATTTTTGTAGATCTTTCTTCTAATGCAGGTATCTCAAAACAAAAAATAACAACCACATACAGTTGTATCACTCATTTGTGTCACCTCCTTGAGCAGCCTTTCCCTCACCCTAGGAAGAAAAATCTCACCCTGCTTACAGCTCACTCTGCTGCAAAAGCATTTTCCAAACACATGGGTGAGATCATGCTGCAACTTTCCCTCTAACCCTTCACTAACTCCCACTTCTCAGATACATTAAAATTGAGCAAGTGGTGTTTGCTTCCAAGACTCTTGTATTTTCAGTCTATCTATCATTTCTGTCAAACAATCCCCAGACTTCAAGTCCTTGGACTGGTTCTAGCCTGTTTGAAAGACTTCCACATTGCAAGAGCTAACAGCCTGCCCAGAAAATTTTCTCATCTTTTAATATCTTTGTATCAGAAAACTGATATTTATTTGCTGCAATTTAAGCCAACTATTTGTCTTTTCTACCATGGTTATGAGGTGAGAAGGAAAGATTACTCTAGATTTCTGGATATTTGGGGACTATTACTTTGTAACTTTAACAGTCGCTTCTTTAAAGACAACATCTGGGCCATGTACTATACACCAAATTCCAGACCTTCTTCAAACACTTAATTGCTTTCCCTCTTATTTCCCTTTAAAGCTGGAAGAACTCCAGAAACAACTTGCCTCATTAAGACCTTCTTTTAGCCGGGCTAGCAAAATAGCTACCAAAAAAAAAAAAAAAAAAAAAATTCAACCCCCCCAAAATTTTCACCTTCCNGCCACAAAATTTTCAACTGCTGTACATCACAGCAAACATTTCTTTTCACTCATCATGCTACCTACACATTTATTTATCTTTCCTGCATTGTTTCCCATGTAGAAAAGGAGTTCCCTGTGGCAAGGATCATCTGTTTAGTTTGAGCTTACCAAAATTTACAAAGGAGATACTCCTTTCTTACTGAAGGCCTGAAGCAGGATCATAGTGCAATTCTTGCAATTTTTACAACGTTCTTCTTTATGACTTGTGTTTCTCTATGAGGCAAATAATCCAAAATGTAATTAGCAATATCGATGTCTGTGAACAAGTCTTTTGAAGTTATTTAGATACTTCTGGTTGAATGACATTAATGCCACACAGCAAATTCACTGGTAGATTTATAAATGTGCCTATATATATAATGTATATATAATATATATATATATATATATAATGTATTTTTGGACAAGAGTCTGAATTTTTTCAGCTTCTGTTATGTTAAGTTTGGTCCATTAACAACTCAGCTAGTACAAATGATAAAAATTACTTTTTGCTGTCTGTCTTGACCTATTGCACAATAAGAATATGAAAATATAGTTTGCCGTGAATTTGGACTTATGTACCAATATATGTCTTGAAAAAGAGGATTTTTTATATTCTTAAAGATGTAATAAATATTATCCCCGTCACCCAAAAGCAACTCGTACTATAACCTGACTAGTTTAGTTGTACAAATAGGAAAATAATCCTGACTGCTAGTTTGTCATGCAAAAACAATTGAATTTAAACTGCTTCTAAAAAATATGAGAAAGAGGTGTCAGCATTTTGTGAAATGTGAATGCTTCCATGGAATACTAGGCACGTCAATCTGCTGTTTCCAGTAAAAGAAGTCATAGATAAAAAGCCATCCTGTAATACACCACCGACAGTTCGGGCACATTGTGCCGGAGCACGGATTCATTTATGTGTGTGTGTGTGTGTACATATATGTAGATATGTATATATATGTCTGTGTATACATACATGTAAATATATGTATGTAATTCATACAGATATATATTAAAAACCAAGGGCTTGATTCTGACTTTAATTATCTGCCTTCTATGATATCACCTCGAATTTTCACTGCCTGAAAGGAAAACTGATTGACTCTCATGCTATTGTTAAGAGTGTTTTGAGTATTTTCGTGTATGAATCATGTGATGGGAAGATTTTGCCACAGCTTTTGCCTACACATATTATTAGGTTTTGGTCCCTGCATTTTGGTTGTCTATCCCAGGCTGCCTATACAGATTTTGATTTTCTCAACTATACGTATTTAAAATTGACAAATTCTGCAAAACATCTTGATCTAAAAAAAAAAAAATAAAAATGCTACAGGGTTTTTTTTTGTAAACATCCTGTTTATAAATTATGATTGTAATTACATTGGTTTGAGTTTTTTTGAAAAATCATGTGACTTTTCTTTTATTTTCTGATGTCTTACTGCATGACACATAATTTAGTTTCTGATTAGAAACCTCACATATGCCAGAAAATAAGTTTAACCTAATATTCTTCTGTGCAAGCTCTTTCTATCAGCATTGCTTCTGGTAGGTACCTTTACCAGATTTTTCTATCTTTACCAACCTTGTGTAGCCTTTTACGCTTCACCAGCTTTATTCACCACTGCGTGAACAAATGTGGAACGAGAAGTTAATCAGAACAAGCAAGTTTATTCCAGCTCTTAACAGCTGAAACCTGTAATCCTGACATTTTCTGGTCTGAATAGAAAACCTGGGAACTCAGTGCTCTGAGGTCATATAATAAGAGAGCCGGCAAGAGAGGATATGTGCGATGAGATGGTCAGTACCCAAGTGATGCCAATTGTGGATTCTGTGGTAGGATGCTGAGGACACAGCCCTTGAAAAATCTATTATTCAAAATAAGCAGCATGCAAACTCCCTAAACATTTAAAAAAATACTGGTCTGTTGGATGCATATATTCATATACACTTGCATTATCACGCCCACATATGAACTTGGAAGAATTGTTATAATAATAAATTTTTGGCCTACTCATTCTGCTTATTAAGAGTCCTTAGTGATTGAAATAAGATTTAGGGTTTAAATCAGATTCACAATAGCTTTGTTTTATCTTTACTGATCTATAATAGAAAGGCAGAAAGGACTAATATCATAACATGTTAAAATGTTTCTGGACTCAGTAGTAACCCTGTTGATTTAATTCATCTCGTTGAGGTGCTACTATAACGGCACAGAAAGTGGTGGAAAGTTCAGAGACATTAATCTTCTTATCTGTGCACTGAAACTCACTCTGAAAAGATAGATGAAGGAGGACTGATGAATGCTGCTTCATTAGAAGAATTTTAAAATGCAATTCGTCTCCATGAAAACGAGGGATTGCACATTTTCAGCTTTCTCCTGTGCCTGTTAGAAATATATTTTAAGCAATAACCTTTGATGCAGAATAGTCTTTATGGTAGGGCAGTAATTACTATAGAAGAGAGGAATGTCGTGGTCAATCTGTTTGTGAATCACAGCAGTGGAAAATCTTAGACCTGTAGATTCAAATCTCCTAAATATGATTATGTGATATCAGAAACAAAAATTCCTTTTAACTAACTTGGCTCTATGTTCAGTAGATTACACAGAAGATTTTCATAGTGCTTAAGGCAAATGGTGCAGGTGATGAACTAAAACTTGATTAATCCTTGAAATTTGCAGGAATCAAAGAGCTTTTTCCTAATAGAATATTGGCTGTTAGAATAACTTTGTAATGGAATAATGGATACTATTACTACTACTCATACCTTAATTCCAGACATCCTAAGAGCTTTATGATAGAACTCTGCAAAATGTGGAAAAAAAAATGAACTGAAAAGGTGCAAGTAGGACATCTGGAAACAGACATCAAAACCTGTCTTGGCAAATGCATCTTGCTGGGATAATAAGATTTCAAAAAATTGCATTGACTGATTGCTCATTTCCTGCCTTATGTATAAACCTTGGACGTACAGGGATCTGAAACCAAAGACACTGAAGCCAATGGGCAGATTCTCATTAATGAAAATATTTAATAGCCTAGAACTTATATCAGAATTTAACAGGAGTGGTGGACTTGGCAGTGCTGGGTTAGTGGTTGGATTCCGTGATCTTATAGGTCTTTTCTAACCAAAGTGGTATTATGATTCTAAGAGTATTTCCTTGTCTGGCATGATAAAAGTTCCCTGTTTTCCATCTTACCTACACTTGCTTGGATTGTCAGTCTTCTGCTCAGAGGTACCCTTTCCACACTAATCTGCCTGATCCCACTTACGTTGCTCTCTAATAGAGTTGTGGTGGAAGAAAAGGCTAAGAGAGGGGTCACTAACCCAACTCCTTTACTGGAGTGGGCTTTTATGTCCCTCTTCTGCTGCATATCCTGGTTTTTTTTCTTGGGTTTTTTCCATATTTTGTATGCTCCCTTTCAGTGTACCAGTTCACAGAAAAGGAAAAAAAAAAGAAAAATTAAATTTTAATCTTCTGGCAAAATTCACGGTCTTTCTGCATAACAGAATGGTTTATTCTTAAATAACCACACCAGCTCTGCTGGGTATCGTCCCTACTCATGGCTCCTTTCCAGCGCATTCTGTATAACAATTCCCTACGCAGGCTGAACCCTGCTCTTCTAAAGGCCAGAGTCCCAGTGCTGCTTCCCAGCCTCCCACCTCTCTCTTGATTTCCACTCAGTTTGAATCTCTTGCCCATGAGCACTTGCCACCATGGTTGTCCCCATTTGTGAGCAGGGGGTCAGATTCAGCATTATCCTTGACTGGCACCTCAAGCATTCGCGTAAGGAAACTGTCACTGGTGTGATCTAGGAGCCTCCTAAGCCACATACACAGTTTTATGTTGTCTCTCCACAGATGTTCAGGTGGTTCAAATTCCCTTGTAATGTGAGGGCCTGAGAGTGGGAGGCTGCTGTTAGTTGTTAAAGTCCCCTACGTCCTCCTCGTGAGGCCGTTTACGATACGTCACCATCTTAATATTCACTTCATGACATTTTATTGTTCTTCAGTTCTGGAAATCTGGTCTCAAATTTCTGGTCTCCAAAATTTCAAAAGGGTCAGCTACATTCTGCAGACTATTTCAGCGGGCTTTGAGTCAGGATGCTCCAGACATCATTAACTGTAGTGGAGAAATGAACCTACCACACACTACATTTTTAACATGACTGTGTCACTTATCTCACCTTCACTAAATTCTTCCTCTCCATCTCACTCCTAGTACTGCTCCCCCACTGTTTAAGCCTAGGCAGTGTTGGAAAGCAGGTGGGAAGACACTGCAAAAATGAATTCAAATTTTTAGATATGGGAAATGGAGTGTAGTATTGAATAGACAAAAATTATTCCAGGCCTAGGCAGAAAGAATCTGAAAAGAAGACGTAAGCAGCCATGCATAAAATTTCTGAAACCACAGAGGAAATAGCCGACAAGATGAGTGGTAACAAGGTGAGCAACGTATCAAAGTGAAAAAATGTGTCTTCCCTCTAGAGAAGATGAGATGGATGAAGGAAGAAAGCTACTGTTTTTGTGAGAGTGTGTTTAATATACTCAGCTGTGTAAGACCTTCGGGGAAATGATCACTGATGCTATCAGAAAATTCACTGTTATTATGGACTAATGCTTCTATCAGACAAAGGACATAGTGAAATTACAGGTGTATCTTCTCCCTTTCCACACAGTCCATAAAGTCTCCCCACGATAAAGATTAGCTGAATTGCTCAGGTCTGGAATCATCCAGGGAGTTCAAGAAAATGCAGCATGTACAGGAACTGTCAATCCACCAATGGAAGTGGTATAAAAGCACACTGGAGATGGTGGGGGCCATCTGTGTGTCTGTTTGCACGGAGAAAGGCAGCAAACAGATCAGGGTACTAAGCTTACACAGTCAAAACAGGAAACCAGGTGAAGGACATATCTCTTTTCTTCTTTGCCCCGCATCCTGCATTTTTATCTAAAATCATCTTTGGATTGTCTAAGATTCTTCTTGGACAGTTATGCTCAGCATTACACTACATAATATAATGTTTTCCACTAGTGCAGTCATCTTGTTGTGTGGATTTGAGCTTCAGAAAGTGCGAGGATTATGGCAGCAGCCCAAAGACAGTGTAAGCACTATGATTATATCACACTGTGTATGTATCGTTTGCTTTGATTAGGGGATGTTTCAAAGCCCTCCAGATTTGACTCTTTGTAGCACCACATCTCTGAAATGAGGCAATGATTGTGAGAGTTGTAACTCCTTGGTAATTATAAAATTAAATTTGGAGCCATATTCATTGTAGACTTCTTTTTCTCATCATTTAAATGGGCTGATTTAGAAGTAAGGCAGAGTAGGAAACAGCTCACCATAACCTTAGCTACTTTGAAGTCTTCTGTTTCTAAGCTGTTCAGGAAATATTCAGTGGGGATATTCCACTCTTAAAATAGGCTGCTATATGTTTTGGATCTGGCTGTGATGGAGTTAATTTCCCCCATGGCAGCCCTCATAGTGCTGTGGTTTGTATTGGTAGCTAGAAGGGTACATAACACACCAGTGTTCTGGCTACTGCTGAGGAGTCCTGGCATAGCATCAAGGCACAGCATCAAGGCACAGCATCAAGGCTGTCCCCCCTCACCAGTAGGTTGGGGATGGGCAAGATCTTGGAAGGGGACACAGCCAGGACAGTTGACCCAAACTGACCAAAGGGATATTCCACACCACATGATGTCTGCTCATAGTAAGATCTAAGAGAAAAGGAGGAAGAGGGAGGACGTTTGACATTATGATGTTTGTCTTCTGGAGCAACCACTACATGCGCTGAAGCCCAGCATCCTAAGAAGTGGTTGGACATCATCTGGTGATGGGAGATAGAGAATAAATCTTTTGTTTTCCTTTGTTTTCATATTGTGCCTTTGTTTATGCTTTATTAAGCTGCCTTTATCTTGACCTGCAAATTTTTTCCATCTTATTTTCTCCCCTACCTTGTCCTGATGAGGAGTGATAGAACAGCTTGGTGGGCACCTGGCATCCAACCAAGGCAAATCCACTGCACTAAGTTAGTGACTTACCCTCTGGAAATGATGATTCCTCTCTGCTTTCAATAGGGATCTAGATCATTAGGTCCCAACACAAGGATCTCATACTAAAAACACTGTGAATCCTTGGAGCAGAATTTTGTCTAACATTGAGAGATCTACATTTGAGTGTCCACCACAATTAAGCATCAAAAAGTACTAGAAGTTTGAACTCTAGTAAATCACAGAATTATAGAGTATCCTGAGTTTGGAAGGGTCCCACGAGGATCATTGAGTCGAACTCGTGGCCCTGCACAAATCAGCCTCAATAATCACATCATGTCCTCACATGTGATTTCACACCATGAAATCAGTAAAACCTGAAGAGTGATTTGTCTTAGGCCAAGGAGATGAGTAAGAGGTAATTTACTGGTTGAGATGCCCCAAGGTCACTGAGCTGGCTGCTCTGACATGAGTTACAAAACTGCCCCAACATTCTGTTTTGACAGCTAGAGACGATATAATATATTACATGGTGGTGTATAAAAATGGACACTTAGGTTTAAGAAGATGAATCCTGCCCCTAGCATCCCCCTAGAAATCTATATACAGACATTTTAAAGTAAGCATTTTAATCTCTGAGTAAGTCCTCTCTCTCTTAAACTAAGGAGATAAATCTTGCTTTAAACCACCAAAATTAAATTTCAGAGCTCAACCTTGTTTCTAAACTCTGGCATATATTTTGCTTACATTGCAGCATATTCCCCATAATTTTAGGTTAGGATATAAATTGAAAGCCAAAATAACACCTATATACTTCAAATTAAATTTATACATAAATTGACTAGCTAAATCTAAAGGGATGATATCAAAAATCTCCTCAAACTGCTTAGACTCCAGATATCTGAGCCCACATCCACCCCTGAAATATACTGCTAATGACCATCATGCTCTGAGACACAACTGCCCTGATATCACGAGACAAAGCAGCAGATCAAGCTTCATTTGAAATTAAAATGACAGCAGTGTCCTCCCAATCTTCAGTGTGGCAACCTACTTCTACAAAGCACGTTGTCATCAGAACATTCTCTTAAGGAAGCATTGCCAGAAGGACAGTGAACAAGCTGGAAATCCATCTGCCTAAAAATGCTTTGGGATTTTGTCAATGGGTTTTTCTTACTCTGCTGCAGATTGGCTTCAGGCACTCCATGATCTACATATTGCATACCTTCTACCCATATGTCTGCCCTGTGGACAGCCTGAAGATTGACTGTAGAGAACTTTTTCCAAATAGTTCTGCTGGCATGCTAGTGAGCGGTGGGCTTTACAGCATGTGTGGCCCTGTGCTCTGGATCTTGCTTCAGGCTTGCTCCAAGCTTGCTCCAGGCTTGCTCCATAGAGACATGAATCTACTCATGAAAGGTAGCCCTGGGACACTGATAAGTAGCAGCATAGGCCAATTGACTATCTAGTGTCATTTAGGATGCTCTGGAAGTTCCCAGCCGCCTACACACATCTGGAATTTACACTACAAGATTCTATTCTTCTTGACCAGCATCTGGGGGACTACTGGAAAACTTCATCACACTTGAGTAAGAGCATTAGATACCTCTCTTCAGGCAATTATACCTCAAATGACAACAGTTCTTAGAAGAGGTGGCGTGTATAAAATTAACACATATATTTAAAGCCATTATAGGAAGATGTCGACAACATGCTGTGACACAAATCCTCTGGCTCTCTTGCCTCATACTTAAAGGTGGATCTTAGCTTATTTCCTGCTGTCACTCCTGAGAGAATAAAACAAGGTCTACTAAGTTTTTTGGGCAGAGAGTGATAAAATAAAACAGAAACTTTAAAGCTTATGTCACCACTAGCCTTAAATATGTCATGAAACTCCTACACTTGGGTACTTATAAGGCAAAATGAGAAGGGTGGGCAGATCCCAGCATATTTAAAATGTGTAGATATAACTACAATTTAATATAGAAAATATAAGAACATTGGAATAATTTAATTGAAAAATAATGTAGCTATCATAAACTAAGAAATAGCACAGCTGGAGGATTTTAAAAGTGATTTGGAAGCAAAATCCTCTCATTGAATTAGAGAATAAAAATTCAGTTAGGGACCTTGTAGAATAGCAAAGCTGGTAGAGCTTCCATAGCTAAGGGCCTGTCAGCATTTATATTACAAACCAGTACTTTCTGGGGATTATACTTCATCCAGAAGAGTTTGATGTGGAATGAACTTGGGATAAAATGTCTCAGCTTTTGAGTAATGTAATGGTAACTCTATTACAATAAAAATCTGTATTCACTTTGTAACTATTGAGTCTACTGCATTGCTGCACTGCACATTTTGATTTAAAGATACCTGAGCTAATGCTGACCTAAGGAAATATGTCCACATAACTTAGCTCAGGCAAAGACTTTAAGACAAAATATCTCTACTGCTATGATGTTATGCACAAGTTACTCAGCCAGAATTCTCAGCCTAGTTCATTTTCTCAGGTGAGTTTGTTTTTTCAGCAGGGATATTTCCACTCTGTTCAACTTGTTCGTAACTCGTTTCTGCAGCTTATCCATGTTGCTCTATTCATCATCAGATAAATGGGATAAAAAGAAGGTTACCAGTTAAACGGTTAAAGGCTAACAATCAAAAAGCAAGTCCTGGTCTGTTATAGATCTGTCTAGGAAATTAAAATGGAAAACTTAAGAGAAAACAACCACAGTGGGTAATTCTAATCCCATATTAATATTGTTTAGTCTTAGCTGGAATTAAGAGATGTAAAAACTAGTGTGCTCTCCTCTTTAGACTTCTAAAATCATAGAATCAGGGAATGGTATAAAATCATAGAATCATGGAATGGTTTGGGTTGGCAGGGGACCTTGAAAATCATCTCACTGTTTCCAGTAAATTTTTCTTATCTCTTTTCCTAAACCACGACAGGTCCAAACTTATGTTGTGATTGTCAGTGGTTCATCATTTCACATGACCAAGCAAATAGCTTTGTTGTCTAGGGAACAAGCTTCCAGTCTTGCTGGCTTTGGGACAGTTCTGTCATGGAGCGTAAGCACTGGGGAGGCAGGGTTGCAGAAATCATGATTAATGACAAGATTATACAAGGCTTTTATAAGTATTTGGGTATTGGAGTATTTGTCTAGAAAAAAAGGGATAGGGTATGGGAGCAGAGGAGGAGCTATAGGTTCTAAGAGCTTAAGGTCTATTCTTTCATTTCTTTCATGGTCCCTTTGTATTATAAAGGTTGAAATTTTAAAATTTTGGGAGCTATTTAGAAATTTACTGAGGATGAAAGGTGAAAGGGGGAAAAGATGGATGGACTAAAAACACAAGGAAGCCTTAGGTGAAAGCAAATAATTTCTACTGATGAGGAAAGTGGTTGCATGGAAAGATGAATGTGATAACTTTAGTACATCCCCCTTTGGAGAACAAAGTAGTTTGCTGCATACTCATGACACAATGGTCAGAGAGGAAAAAGTTCTTTTTTTGGTTTTTCTTACTAGTATGCTACAGACTAGCTCAGAAGTAACCTGCTTTAACTTTGAATTCAGTTTATTTTCCAGAGATGGAATATCAAATATGATCTTATAGTAACTTATTTGTTCTCTTTTGCTTTGTCCACATGAATTTTTCGTATCTTTCCTCTGCCAGCAGGCATCTTCACCTCATGAGCGTATATGAAATACTGCAGGCTAATTGTTACCAGTTTTCCCAGGTAGAAAAAGAACTCCCAATCAAGATTGTCACAAATCTTAGAGAACAATATTTAAAAATAATAAACATAATCCAACTTCAGACAAAATATCCAAGAAGTAAAAATCTCTGAGGACCTTAAAATTTCTCTGAGGTTGACAAAATAGCAATAATCTGGACTATATTGGCCATGAAGTAGCCTCATCTCTGACTTTAATTCTTACCAACCTCACATCTCTGAACCCCAACACTTTCTTCACCCATAAATAATATTAACAAGTTCTTGTCTTGTTAGACGTGTTTATATAAATGTTTTCCCTGGAAATAAATGTATGTTTTTGCCAGACTGATAGAGCAGCACTGCAAGTAATGTGGTTTTATTTTTGGGAGGAGGCTATTTTGGTGGTGGGATTTTCTTTGGGGTTTTTGGTTTTGGTTTTTTCGTTTTTTTTTTTTCCTTTTTTTTGTTTTTTGTTTATTGGTGTGGTTTTTTTCTCTTTAAGGGGGGCTTGTAAAAGCTTTTTCCTTTCAGAGTGCTCGTTAAAGGCCTACATGTGGTTTCAGAAAATGGCATGAACAAAAAAAAATGAAAAAAAAAATCAATGTTTTTCCCACTGTAAGGAAGGACTAACCTTTTCTTGCTAACCTTTCTCTGTTTTGAAGGTTAGTGACTAGCTAAAGTAGCTTGCGAGGGAGTGAAGTTGGATTCCTCAATGACCCCTTGGAAAGAACATGCACTGTGAATATAGAATAATTACATAAGTTTAAAGGTAGGTTTCAGAGCAGCCAAGATTCTAAGTCACGAATTAGTGTTGCAGTGTGACACTTTCTGCCCTTCTCATTTAATTTTTAATGTGGAAAATAAGAGTATAATTTATTATCAGATTCACCAAAACAATTATATTCCTCTGTATACTCGCAGTTCAGCTAAGATGGGACAGATGTTCTCTCTGGCCTCACTAAGCAATAAGAAATGACTCTATAAAATGGCTTTTCTTCAACTGTTGTACTTATACCCAAAAAGTGGAGCAATTTCCACAGAAGAAAGGAAATGTACCATCTACTTACATGCATTCTCATTGCTGTGCTGTCTGCACAGCCAGAAAAGATGCAAAATGAGAATACTCAGACCCCTTTATGAAGAAAGGGTCTTAAAGACTATATTTAGCATATTCTGAATGACCATTGTAAATCTGGAAGTATTTTTGCAAAAAGACGATTGGAAACTCCTCATGTTTGATTCACTCCAGTTAGCCCTGGGAAGTCACTTGCTTAGGACATTGGTGTCTCCCTTCAGAAACACAGAATTCCCTCCAGTTACTGTAGAGAGAGTGGAAACACTTAATGTGCTGCCCAGACTGTGCCTCTGAGATAAGGTGCCCTGGCTGAGTACACAACCAACACATATACGAAGTTACAGTGCCTAGAAGACCAAACACAAATTCAGATTAGAAATAAAGTCTATGTATTTAACAAACAGAACAATTGAACATGGGGAGAACTTACCAAGGACTACTGTAGATTTTCCATCACTAGAAATTTTAAAATCAATAGTGACTGTGTTCCTAAGACACACGCTCTGCTTCAAAACAACACTAATTCGAAGTCTTTATAATGGCCTGCATCATGCAGAAGCATACACTATTAAATCTCTTCTAGTTTTATACTCTGAATCTTTGAAGACAGATGTTTCCATTAACTGGAAAAGTAGAAAAGAAGCTTTTGTCAATAATAGAAGCGATACATGAAGGCAGAGGTTTAAATAAGTATAAATGGGACGGTTCGTCTGCCACTTCTTCTGTACTAAACATAGCAGAGAAGATGCTCATGTCCGCTCCATGGTCCATCTGTCCTTTATTAATCATGCTATATTCCTGATAAATTGAAGAACATTCGTCGCCTCTGCCTGGGGGTAGAAGAAAGCTTATAACTCTTCCCCAAAACTTAGAAAGCAAGCCCTTTTCCTTCCATCTCTCTCCTAAATAAATTTATTTGAAACATATCATGAATGAGAGAAGAGAAAATTATTAGAATGTGGAAGGAAAAAGTGACAAAAAATACATCAAGATTGAATATTGAATATTCAAAAATATACCAATGCATAGGAAAAATAATACAGTATGTAAGGTTGCCTTGGAATAGGGAAGTGAGAGAGAAAATGAAAGAGGGAAAGAAGAGGGGCAAAATGAAGGGAAACAACCTTGAATTCCCAGTAAACTAAGATGAGGTTTTGCTAATTTGCAGAAGCCCTCAAAAGGCTGCCTATCGATGAAATAAAGAACTAATTTTCATACAACCATCAACAACTCTATGAACACAGTGATGGGATCAGCAGACTTTTAGCCTCCGAATCATAGAAGTGACAAGAATCCAGAAAACTATTTAGACTAAAACACCCCTTGACACAACAGATACTTGATCTTGCAGGCTTTGCAAAGGTGTTTGCTTTCTTTTATCAGTGTCTGTATGGTGATATACCAGATTACAATTACCTGGAGAGATATTAAGAATTTTATAGATGATAAAGCCAACATACTTTTATTCATCGCATAGCAGAAACAAATGTGTAAAGAATCTATTTCCAGGAAAAAAAGGACAAGATATGATTATAACTCCTAAAAAGTAATAAAGTGCCAAGCCTGGTTCAGCACTGCATGTACATGAGGGCATTAGTGAAGAATTATTAGTCCTTGTGGAAAGGGGTTTTCGGTATATATTAAGCTCTAGCTTCTGTCTAAAGAAAAGTTCTTTTGCTCCAGTTTAAAATCTATCTGTGTATTGTACTCCTAAACAGGTCTGGGAAGAAATTTTCCTATGAAATTATTTTTGATGGAAAACTAAGCTTACAAAGAAAAAAATACTACAAAATTTGAACTGTGTTCAGTTCAAATAGTGAATTCAGAACATTCAATTATATATGACATATGCGAGGCCAATGACGAGATGGTAGCCTATTGTAGATAACATCTATATTAATAATCTGTGACTCCTCTAAAACAGATTTTTTTGAAAATTGTTCATTTAAAGCTTTAATATTTCAGGCAAAATTAAAAATAATTCTATATTAAACCAAAGTACTCTGGTTTCTTGACAAAATGCTTAAAAATCATCCCCAAATAGTCTTTTTCCTCCCCCTGCCCACTACCCTTCAAAAATAGAGCTCTTCATACTTAATTTGTGAGGAAATGGCTTTCTTGCGTGCTTTCTCTTGCACTTCCTTACAATAAAAGAAAATACCCAGTTCTGGTGCATGGTTTGAATACGGCTGTAGCCCAGACTTTGAAAACTTCTTTCCTCTATTTCCACTTTATCCTGCTGGGTGTATACACAAAGCAGAAGCTGTACTAGTGCTTGATTTAGGCTAAGGAAAAAAAGAAAAAAAATCCGGGTTGGCTGAAATAGGGGAAGCAGGGTGTTGCTTGTCGGATTGTCTGAACAGCACAATAGGTGCACTCTCCCCCTCTGTGCCTGTGTGTGTGGCGCTTCAGCTCCTCAAAGAACACATTTCTTCTTCACAGAGAAAACAACTATTTTCTTCTCTGCAAGAAGAAAAGGTGGGGCAGAGGGAAGGTTACGCTTCAGGGAAGAAAAATCTCTTCTCGCACTTGAATTAGTTTTGCAAAACCAGGTGAGAGTAGTTCATAATGCTTCAATGTTAAACGAGTTCATTTCTGAATGCAGCTGCTGGAGATGGAGGAGAGCAGCCTGTTGTTATTACAAAAAAGCAGACAGGACCCACTTTCTGTGGGGCATACCAAGCATTATCTTTATTAAATATTGATTTAAAAATCTTTAAGTCACTAAGAGCTTGGAGACACTGATTAAATTACTTGCTAATCTAGAACAAACTGGTTCTGTTGTAAAGAGAATCAACTGAAATAATGTCAGGAGGTTTCTTTATGTTATGGATAAACAAGAAAACCTAAACTACTTTTAGGCTTACACATTAAATTAAGTTTTGTGACTGGTGAACACACAACATTTTGATAAATTCTAACCTCACATGAATAGTCATCTGAATTTAACTCATAAATTTATGTCAGTCTGGCTTTACCTCTCTGTGTAAGGTAGATTAATTTGATTAAAGATGAATTCTATCACTGAAAAGTAAACACACCTGCCACTACTTTGATGCAGCATTAAACTAAAGAAAGTTCTAGCTTCTTTTTTTTGCTCGTGATTCTGAAGCAAAATTTGGGTTATGCTATTGACAATGTGTCTGCAGAGGCTTGCAAACTGGGACAGAGGCTTAACCCTGACAGGGTTTGTTTTTGAGGACTACAAGAAATCTTTTTCTCATACTTCAATAAAAAAAATTGTAATGATCCAGAATTTCAGACACCAACCTCTCTAAAATGAATTGGTTTTGGGTTTATGTACTCCATTCTTCACCTGGTTAACTTGTTAGCTGGTTCAGCCTTATGTTTGCTGCTCTAATCAGCACTTTCCCTCAGATGCATTTTCCCAATGGCTAAATAACTTTCTTATTTCATTCTTCATCTGTATAAGACAATAATCTGAAAGTACAGTTTCAAGTCTTAAGTATACACATAAAAAATCATTTCTAGTAAGGATAAGTTACAGTTAGGATTCTGAATGTTTATTTAGGCTCCTTAACAGCAGAAAAATTCTCAGTATCTATAGGTCCAACTTATGTCAGAAGTTCAGGTTCCTCAAGGTTGTTGAATTTAAGAATATAAAACACCTCTACACAGGGTCAGCAGAAAAAATCCAAAACCAAAACCAAAACCAAAACTAAAACTAAAACCAAAACCAAAACCAAAACCAAAACCAAAACCAAAACCAAATAAAAAAACAAACAAACAAAAAAAGAGTAGATAATTTAAGAGCTAAATGCATTTGTACATGTGTTAGTATGAGAAAGTACTGTATTTCTTTTAGGGGAAATTTTCATTTTAACCTACCTGACTGAAAATAAAGACTTTAATCTACTGGTTTTATTGTAGGTACTGTACATTTTTAGATAACTATCGATAATTTTTTCTTTTTTTTTCTTTTTTTTTTCTTTTGTCTTTAAACGATAGTGCTAATTAATTATTTGATCTAGTCAGGAAAGAATGTGCAAACGCACATTTGGTGATCTTCTAAGGAACATAGTCAATTTTGGTGAAAAGTCATAAGCCAAATACATGGATTACTTACTTGTGAAATACATATATTATCTAGAAGGCGAGATTTACCTCTATTGAGATATCTGCGAAGTCATTGTCTTCAAAGTTAAATACATGTTCACTGCTTAGCTCTAGTGAAGTCAAAGGCATTTGGATCATCCCACATAAATACAATATATTACTGTTATTTCTTCCCATTACCTGCGATCTCAATGGGAACATAACTACTAATGTATCTCTAACTTAGACTGTTGTAAGTGAATTCAGAATTTTATCACTTTCTTCAGTACTGCAAGCGTTCCCATCAAGGTTGTTTTCTGTCGTGTCTGTATTCAGTGTGACTGTACTCAGTGTGCACAGTACTGCTGTGATAATGTGTCGTGAGAGTCTGGTGCACTGCAAATAATTGGTTTTATGCTTATATTTTTCATGCCCTACAGTTTCTTTAGTTCCTGCCAGATCCTATTTGCCATTTTTCAATTTAATTTTTAATTAAACAAATCATGAAACAGCAAAGTCTTTTCCCTTCCTTTATAAAAGTCCCATATTAGTTCTTCAATGGGTTTCATGAAAATTAACAATTTTTAGTATTCTAGAAGCATTTTTGTATCTTTCTTATCTACCATTATTTTGCATTTCTGACAACATGGCGTCTCTTCTATTTTGAGTCCATAATTCCTACAAAGCTCCTAGCACTTAAGACTGTCAGTTCTGTATTTTATATTCATCTCTAGTGAATCTGGTTCATCCTCTTACATATGATTAGTAGTTTCTAGGTTCCGGCCACATATGATACATTATAGATATGCATTTTTTTCTGAGATGTCGCTCTCCTTTTTCTTTTGCGAGTGGGCTTATGTACATCCATAATTAAACTTTCTGGGTAAAAAGTAGTTCCAACTTGAGATGTGTGTGTTTATGCAATTCCGTGTCAATATACCTACAGGATCCTTTGGGGCTTAATTTAAGTGCATACAAAAAACCATCTATGATATGTACGTGTGAGCTACACGAGGCAGTTAGCTATGCTGCAGAACTACGGGACCCTCCTGGCCTTCCTGGAGTAGCAGCTGAAGGTCAGATAGAATTCCTCAGAGCACCATAAGTGATGTTGGATGTCTGCATTCAGGCAATGGTGCCCAGGTGCACCTAAGGCCTCTCACAGAACACTTGAAATGGCAGGAGACTCGTACATGGAGCTGCATCCCTTCTCATCGGACACAGTGAAACTTGAGCTTATCTTGGAGGAGACATCCCGGTTTTTGTCTGCTGTCTGAATTATATACTTTCCATTGAGTTTAACGGGGTGTTAGACTTCTTATGCACTGGTTCACACCTAAATCTGTTCTTAATTTCTTTTCTCAGGTTAGCATTCCATTTAAAACTCATCACCTTCTTTTGTAAATCTGTACATATCTCTTCTATCTCTGTTAATCTTCTTTCCATTTATCTCTAACTACAAATCTCATGCTGGTGTCTTTACAGTGACTTACTCTCAGTGGTATTTCATTTTTCTTTTAGTGCTAGAACTTTATCCAGGATACATTAGATCCATTTTCTATTACTTTTAGAGTAGTCTGTTACAAGAAAAACCTGCTCCAGGACATTCTAGCTCACTTTCAGCCTGTTGTGCTGTTTCTACCACCATTAAGCTTGTTCACCTTAAACTCATGTTCTGTACCTTGCAAAAACTGTAAATTTAGGCTGGCTCCTCTGCCCAAATCTGTTATACTAATATTTATTCAATGCAATACTGCCACAAAAATTCTATATATTTGTGATAAAATACTTTTTCACTGCCTTGACCATATGTTTCGTGATTAATTCCCCATTCCCCAAGAACTGGCCGTATGTCCAAACCAGAATAACCTTGACATATCTTTATTACTTCATCAGAAGTTAAGTATCCTTAAAAGTTTATGGTATCGCCTTGTAATGTTTCTACAGTTTTCCTAGTCTATTTCAGGTAGAGTAACTCCTTTCCCATGTAGATTTGCAATGCAAAAATTGTTCTACTTCTGTTTCTTGTAGAGAAGTCAATAGTGGATGTTTGTCAAACTCTGTACCTAAGCGTGGATTCCACTTCCTTCCCTGTGATCCCTGTTCAAATGTGGATTTTCATATTTTTTCATCTTTCTACTTTAAATCTATGGAGTATTTTTCTAATTTTAAAATAATTTCATGCTGATGTTGTTTTAATCCGCAGCCATATGAATAATATGTATCATTCCTGCATTTTCTGCTTTTATTCCTCCTTGGCCCCCACAAAATGTGATGTGTTCTATTGGGTGTCTAACAGACTTTGTGGAACTGTGATTTACTAACATCAGCAACACTTCTCCTTCTCTGAACCCACTTCTTGCAGCTACTGGTATTTTTACAACTGCTACCACTGGTACTTTGAAAGTGGGAAAACACTTTTTGTCTGTTTGAATGGGGACCATGCAGCTAAATAGGAGAGCTGGTGTATCCTACTCACAAATTATCAGAGGTCTAGAGATGGAAGATTGAGGGTGGCATATTTGAATGCAACATCTGAGAAATCTAGTCCTCTTAGTGAAGTGATATGTATTGAATAAACAATGGAAGGAAGATAATGACTTGTTTGTTTTCATGAAACTCAAATTTTTCTTTCTGTTACCCATGACAGAGTTTTATCTGACTCACCTGAGAGGACAGGTGTCTCTTCTGTGTCTTCTTTAATAAGTATGAGTGTGAGAAGGAGCTTGTTTTCAGTGTATTTTCATCAAGGGAGGAAGAAATTGCTGGCTGCCACACTTTTTCTGAAAAGTGTATTTAAAAAGCAAAAACAACAAACTCATTAAAATTGTTGTTTTCTTAAGTGAAGAGGTAAGGGACTGGAACACGACAATTATATTAAATCAGGTTGCATTTTAAAATGCTTTGTGCTCTCAAAGGAGAGACAGGGTTTATACTGAGTTCTGTAAATGGGCATTTTGAAACTGAAGATTTTTAAAAACTGTCATGCTTAATGATACCTACAACAGAATGCCAAGAGGAAGATAAAAGATCAACTCTGTTATTCCCACTTAGGCTCTCAGGAAGAGTTCTGCAAAGCATCCTTCAATCTTTTAGAAATCTCTGAAAACAGCACTAGCTGAAAAGTTTTCCACATTTAATAATGTGAAATGGTTTCAGCTAAACCAAAGTGTTCCTGAAAAAAATGTCTACTTTCATGAAGAATATCTGCTTGGGAAAATACATAAAACTGTAGATGGAATCCATTGTTAGTGGAAAAATAATGCATAATATTTATTACGAAGGAATAAAAAAAGTCCAATCCACAGAATGTCTCTCTCTATGCTGTGCACACGAAAGAAAATTTTCTGATCAGTATGTTCTAGAAAATTTTGGAAATTCTATACATAGTCAGACCTGGATATCGCTAGTTTAGAAGTGGATATTGCTAGTTTAGCAGTGAACTGTTCCAGAATAATGCCAGAATATAATTAGAGCAATGGTGAGATTATCCTACCCCAGATATTGACTGGTCCCATCAAAATCTCATGAAAATCCACGGAAATATTTCTGCTGAATTCTGATAACATTTGATGAACTGCATTTTATCTTCGTAGGAGTCTATTAGTCAAAGGTTTTAGCACAACTGGAGAAACAGAATATTAGCTACAAGACAATTCTTATCATCACAATTTATCACTACCAATAGGTAAATAACTTTATTTAAAAGAATTATTTTATTTATTCTTCATTTTGAGACAATGGTCATGGACCTTTGGCACCTTCTTCTTGTTTTTACTTGGAGTAGGAACAGAAGACTCTCCAGATATGCAGACTTTACAATGGAAAGATTACATTTAGTGATTGCGTTGTTAGATGCAAATTTTTCACTCACTCCTAGCCAGAGTATAAGAGAAAAGTTGAGATTAGTAGAGGCATATTATTGTGATTTATTGGCTCACTGAGTTTATTGATTATTTGTGAATGATTATTTTTTGCTGCTACGTAGTTCTAACTAATTGTTAGGGTACTAAGAAGGTTTTTGCATGAACATTTTTATCATCCTGTGTCACAAAAATTGAATTAGAAAATAAAATAATAATAAATGGGTTTATTTCAGGGTTAACCTTGATGAAGGCAGCAGCCTTGTCATTTTTTTGTCCTGTTTTGTGTATGACAACACATCTGTTGTCAGCAAAAGTTTTACTTTTGTCATTCTGTTG
Organism: Cnemophilus loriae; assembly: GCA_013397755.1. Classification (NCBI taxonomy): domain Eukaryota; kingdom Metazoa; phylum Chordata; class Aves; order Passeriformes; family Corvidae; genus Cnemophilus; species Cnemophilus loriae. The sequence goes on from VZTF01006149.1 coordinate 4,562,352, forward strand.
TATATCCTGACCGATGAGGATTTTATGGTGTCATCAGGGATCTTCCTTCTGCAAAAAAACCACTCTTCCATTTGAAAGTGTGAATCTCAGCTGCTCATTGTGTAAGGACTATGACACTGTGTTGAAAATTTCTGTCTGGTGGTACACGCAGAATAGTATATACTGTAATATATAGGAATAATATATTATTTTCTAAGAGTGACTACCAGATATGAATGAGAACACTTGAAAACTACAAAACGTGACAGAAGCACCCTTTGTTAAACATACGCACATGTGAAAGGAAGTGCTGAGAATTCCTAGGAACCAGAAGAAGACAAATGTCATTCTGATCTTCCAGGAGGGCAATAGGCACCCAGGGAACTTCAGGCTGGTCATACTCAACCTCACTTCCTGGGGAGGTGGTGGAAAAAAATCATCCTGGATACTATTGTCAAACACATGAAAGTTAACAGGTCATTGCAAGCGGTCAGTGTGAATTTGTGAAGGAGAAATCCTGGCGGAAAAACTTGATAGCCTCTTGGGATGAGATTACCGGTTTGGTGGATGACAGAAGAGTAGTGGATGTTGTTCACCGTGAATTAAACAAGGCTGCTGACACACTCTGTTGGCACTTCATAGGCCTTGATGTCCTTGGCCAGCCTCACCTGAAGCTCCAACCCACATCCTCTTGTCCACCTCAGCCTTTAGTTCACCGTGAGTGTGGTGTGGCCTGAACAGGGACATGTCCAGCAACACATTATAAGACAAACTCTATTAAAGCAGTAAGAAAGATCAGCAACAATGTGCCTATACTGCAGCTCATCCAAATCACTGATAACAAACACAGGATCAAAAGCAAAGCCGTGGAAGGCTGCTGCGGACACTTGGTATCCTGGTCAGCTGGCGGTCAATCAAGTAAATGCCTTTTAAATGCAAGAGTCACACCAGCCCTTGGCTCCACCAACACCACTGTGATTCAAGAGAAAGTTGTCAGCAGTGTGTTCATTCTGACAGTGTTGGTCAGGGGTCAGGCTGTCCAGAAGCAGGGTGCCAGCTGATCAGACACTGGAGCATGTTGCCGAGAGATGATGAGGAATCTCCATCCTCGGAGATATTTAATATCTCTCTGGGCACAGCCCTGGGCAACCTGGTCTACACGACCCTGCTCTGACCACAGGGGTTTTGACTAAGTGATATCCAGAGGTCACTGTCAGCATCAGCTGATTCTGTATTATTTTAGGTATCTCAAAATAAATTAGAAGACATGAGTCACGACTGAATAGGAAAATAAGATAAAGAAAAACATAGGGAGAAGTGTAGCAAACGATGAACAATGATTCATACTCTCAGGGTTATTTAAGATATATAAAGCCTTATCTCCAAAGATTTTCAACTTCTTTGACTGAAACTAGTGTTAATTAGATGCCTTAACAGTATTAAGGCTCTGACCAAAGTAATCACTGCAAGATTAGCTGATGTCACTTTCTTCAGTTTTACGTCATTATTTCCACTCCTTGTTAAGACACCTGTCTCTTTGTTGCTGGTAAAAGCAGTACACCTCACCTTCTGTCTTTCTTCCTTCAGTGTAGACGTCCCAGTGCCATGATTTACTGAGCCAGAAGACATACTGACATATCACAAGGTGATCTAATTCTGCAACAAGAAATTTTTATGCTCATGGAAAGAGGGTGTAGTAACATTACTTTTTTTAATTCTCTTTTTTTAAACATGATTTCCTTGAGTTTCTTGTTGGATCACAGAAGGGGCTTTACCACCTCTTAACGAAAAAAGTTTCCCTTCCATCTAATCTTCTGGTTTTCACAGTCTTTCATCGGGCACAGTTTAGGTCTGGACAGTTGCCTTGCCAATCCACAGCAGTTGCCTTCACAGGAAAATGTATATCCACAGGCCCCTCTGGCCATCTGAGCATGGATTCCTTGGTAAGAATGTGATAGAAGATGTCCATGGCTGATTTATTCTGACACTGTGAAAAGGACTGGCTCTACGTTGTTGCAGGTAGAAGAGAAGATGCAGTCCTGACAAGGGAAACACTGAAAGCCACAGGAAGGTTTCCATTACTTCTGAATTGTATGTGATCCAGAAGAACTGTGTGATCAAAAAACCCTGGGACTGAAAAAAGATGAACTCATCTCATCTATTCTGCAGCCCCAATACAAGATTAGCTGTCCTCAACTCTTCCTCACACCTGCACTCTTTAAAACACAGCTTTCCTAAACTTAGTGACAGGACTCATAGATTTTCTTTCCCTGGAGTGGAAGCTGAATGTCTATTGAACCAACTTAAACCCATTACGCTTGCTGTAACCACAGGGGACCTGCCCAGTCTAGTCTTTTACTCTCTACAGCTACTTTTTACGTTATTATGTGTGCTCTCAGTCTTCTCTTATATAAACTAAACTACTCCAATTGTTTCAAACTCTTCTCATCAGTTTTGCTTTCTAGATCACTGATAATTCCCAGTTGGTCTCCTTCGGCTCCTTTTGATGCTGGTCCACACTTTTTCTGAAATGCAGTTCAGAAAATGAAGCACAGTGCGCTTGCTGAGAGTGAGCACAGTATGCAGCACTGAGGAAAATGAAAGAACTATTTCATATTGTACAAATTATATTGCTCTTACATGCTTTAGTAAGTTGTACATCATTTTTTTCAACTTATTTTTAAGACCATTCCTCCAGCTTCTCAAGAAAATTCTGGTCTGGTTCTCCAGTATATAAAGCAGGGAAAAAAGTTACTGAATCAGGACCCAGTCTGTGGTAAAGGATCTTGGCCACTTAATATCTCACAAGCTGAACACAAGACATCAGTGTTAGATGGTGCACATACACGTAAGTGTGCACTCCACCTCGGTCACTACTGGAAACGCAGATCCAGAGGAAGCCCAGTCAGAATTTTATTGTTGTCTAATCTAGTTTAGTTCTGGCCAAAAAGAAAATATTCTAGGTTTTCTCTGGAGTGTGAGACAGATCAGACATTTTATTTAATTTTGCTTTGCATTGGCAGACACATAACAGAAAGCTTCCCGCTTTTTTTTTTTTTTTT
>VZTF01006149.1:4565420-4661136 GCA_013397755.1 Cnemophilus loriae
TTTTTTTTTTTTTAATTTAGCAAACATAAAGCAAATGTGGTCTTGTTTCACCGGCATTTTGAACAGGTTTAGGTTTGTTCTGGCTGAGCTCTGAGATCATCCCAGACCTGTGAAGAAGTTTCTGCAGAGCTTTGAGACCAAACTGATAAACCATATCCAAAGTATCAGTCTGGACTGGGCACCCCTCTAGCTCTTTTCACGGTTTTTAATTGGTTCAGTGTGAAAACCAATTCAGTTTTGCCACTACTAAGAAAAAAACCAACAAAAATCCCCGCAAGGGAAAAAACGCTGTGATGCCTGTCACAGGGAAAAACTCCTCAGCTCATGTAGTTAAAGCAAGAATAGGATTGAAGCAGTTTATTGATTTATTAACAGCATGTAATTAACTTGCAATCAGTGAACTATGTATTCAGGATCTGTATCAGCAAGACAATCGACAAACCACAATAGTAGAAACAGAATGTTAATGGGCACCTGCAAATTTCTAAGCAACCTTATGAAACATATCCCAAGAAGTTCTAGTCACACCTATATGCACACACACATATGAACATCCACTTGGCCCCACAAATCCTCGCAGAACACATCCCAGGCTGTGTCCAGCACCCCTCCCTCTCTCAGGTGGAGGTCCTACATTCCCCTCCTTCCAAGGGAAATGCAGATGCTCCAGTACTACATGGGCTCGTGTTGCTCCTTGCAACCCCTGTGCATGTGACAGGAAGGAATCCTTGTGAGGTTGCACATGTGCTCCTGGGGATCCTTCTCTGCTGTTCTTTGAGGGCACACACCTGGATCTCCCCATTTGCGTCCAGTCCCCTTTGCCAAATAGGGTTTTATAGTTGTTAGTTGGGGTTCTGCTGGTGCTGGAAGGACATCAGCACCTATGCTCAAAGTGCCAGTGTTTACACTGGGCTGCAATGACACCAGATTTAAATTTTACTGATTTTATTTTTACTGATAGGAGTCACTTCAGTGATCATCTGTCCTTTGTACATCTGAACAGATTACTCACTGGCTGTGTGGTTGTCAGTGGCTGGTGTTCAATAACATACTAAGTTGGCCCTTTTGCATTTCTCTTTGGGATGTATTTGAAAGGAGCTTTGTGGTTTTCATATGAATGTTTTTTTAGAGATGCTTCCTTTTTTTTAAAAGAAGTAGAAGAAGAGACTGAGTTATGGTTTCCTTTAAAAACTCCTGGAAATGGTTCGGGATCTCTTCTTGTCATTGAAAGAAACTGCCCTAACTAACTCTTCTAATTCCTTCTAACTCCTTCCTGTTGTATTAGATCACACACAAACCTCATGCTAACTCATACTTTTGTGTTGTATTTTCTTACTGAAAATTACAGGATTATCCCTCTTTTTAATTTCTTTTTCTTTTTATTGTGGAGGATTTCCAGAAGTATGGAACATTTTCTGGAGTTTTTTGTTTTTGTTTTTTTTTTTCTGGTGAAAATATATGTAGATATTCATTAATGAAAAGAAAGGTTTTCAGTGTGGGAAAAAGTAATTAAGAGCATTTTCACCTTCATTAGACCCTTCTTACCTCACACCAGCACACCTGCTTTTCTGATATCATTTCTATGTTTTTTGTTTTCTAGGTTTTCTAGTTTCAGCAAATGTAATTTCTGCAGGTGTGCTACCTCTGAATTGTCAGTTTTTTACTTTTGCTCTACTCATCTATTTTCTTTTCTGTAATTTTCCTTTAGAGGTCACACAACTTTACTGGCAACTTGCTGGACATACCATTGCAATTTTTTAAATTTTTTTAAGTCTATTTTGTATCAGCATTGTCCTCCCCATCAGCACTTGGGTTAGACTTTTGTATACCAGTAATCAAAGAGGTACCTGCTGGGTTTTTTATATTTTTGTAATGTTATTATCCATATGAAGAGCAAGCCAGGGAAAGTAGACTTGGCTTAAGGCATTGCTTCACTTCATCTATTTTACAGCTCTCAGCTTGTGATCATCTCACTGTATAATTAACAAGAATCATGCAGGATCACCTGGTGGATGATAACACTAGAATTTACTGTCAGTGAAAAACAAACACAGTGATCTGTAAAGGAACGAAAGTTATTGTAAGACCTATTGGGTAGTTTAATTCCTACCAAGGGAGAGAATCTCATAAGAGGGTTGGAAGTAGTCCGACGTTTGAAACTGCTCTCAAAGAGTGTGTTAGAAAGGCTAGTACCCTGCTGACCATGTGTGACTGGAAGTAATCTTCTGAGATTAGAGAAGTGAAGGGGTCTAAACCAATAAATTGCTCAATGATTTCAATCCCCACTTTCGTCATTAGAGTCAAGAGGTCAGTTAAACTCAGTATTTCAAAAATTCAAGATCAAACTAGTGTAGAAAAATGCTGCCATACGTAAGGTTATGCTATATAGCACTCCATGAGACAAATTAAGAGCTTGAATAGCTAGGCTTGGTGGTAAAGGAATATGCTGGTGAAGATCCCCAACAGAGGCTTATTTGGAGAGTCATATCATCACTATAATATTAGTACTTTCTTCCATTAACACAGAAAATATTGGGAAACAAAATTCAAGCATATTCACATAATTCTTAGAGATGCAAGTGAGTGTCTGCCTGTAAAATACCCTGCACAAATGCATGGAAAAAACAGTCTCAACTATAAACATTTCACAGCCTAAATAAGTGTTCTGATTTCGGTTGGGATAGAGTTAATTTTCTTCACAGATGCTTGTACGAGGCCGTGTTTTGGATTTGTGATGAAAGCACTGTTGATAATGCAGGGCTGTTTCAGCAATTGCTGACCAGTGCTCACAGGGCATCAAGACCTCTGCTGCTGCTCTCACTGAGACTGCACAAGAATTTGGGAGAGGATGTAGCTGGGTCAGTGGACCCCAGCTGACCAAAGGTATATCCCATACCATGTGACATTGTGCTCAACACGAGAAGATCAAGGAAAGGAGGAAGGGAGGATGTTCAGAGTTATCAACATTTGCCTTCCCAACTATTGCAAAACGGAGCCCTGCTTTCCTGGGAATGACTGGACATCTGCCTGCTGACAGAAAGCTGTGAATGAATTCCTTGTATTGCTTTGCTTGTGTGTGTAGGTTTTCCTTTATCTATTAAACTGTCTTTATCTCAACCCATGAGTTTTCTGATTTTTGGCCTTCTGATTCTCTCCCCGTCTCACTGAAGGGGAGTGAGAGGATGGCTGCGTGGGGCTGAGCTGCCTACTCGGAATAAACCACAGCAATAAGGCAAACTAATGAAAGTTTGATTTATTGCTTTTTTAGAGACAGGGAACTGAGACCTAAAAAGAGTAAGTATTTAGATTTAAGGGCCTAGATACCTTGGCATGAAGGTAAAATTAACAACATTGTATTTTATCTGGTCGTGTGAGAAAGGGGAGAGTCATAAAATTTAACCTTTGAAGCAAGGAACAGTTTAAGATATTGAAAAAGACAATGGTAAAGATACGAAATATGAAAAGGTAAGGAGCAGGCTGTTCCTTAAAACTTGCATAACACTTTTCAGCAAACGAGTCACTAATTCAGTGTGGGCCATATGTACTCATCGAGTGCCAGGATAACCACAGTGGATGAGTAAATCCCAGTTATCCTACAGACAGAAAGCCAGCACAGCAAGGAACTGTTGAATTTGGGCAGAAGGTCCTCTGTGGAGCTATAGGTTTTGCCTCCCAGATTTGATACTGATGTATCTTAAGTATCCTGGTGCTTTCATATTTCATTTGCAGTGTCTAATCTGGTCCAAAGGGACTTTTAGCAGTTTATAGCTGCCATATTGGGTTGGGGCTGCTCCTCAGCTCTTGGCAGTGTGGTGCTAAGGTAATAGGCTAGAGAATGGGGATTTATGTGAGTACACCTGCATGGGTTGTGCTCATCCTAATCTGACAACTCCGGTTCAGAGAGACTCCTTGGGATGTGGAGTTGACTACAGATGAGCCTTTGTCAATGGTCTGAGTTGCTGCTGGCAGAGGCCGCATATCGCCCCGCGTGGGTCAGTGGTGTTGGAGTGGCAGAAGGAACATCCCCAGACATGGGGGATCCACGACCCAAGGAGAGCATCCACTCCCTTCCACAGATGGGAGACAGATGTCTGGGCAGGCCAGGGATCTTCTGAGACAGTGTTGGATCTCCAGAGAAATCTTCATTTGTTCGTGTACACTCCTAACTTTTAGCTACACCTCTACCTAAAAAGAGAGCTGAATATTCTTGCTAATCTTTTGGGGGACTTGGAGATTTAATCATCTTTTCAGCCAGCAGAGTTGTTTATTTTGAAAGGAGGATTTACCACCCTCAAGGGTTTCCTGAGCTTTCCTATTCTTTTGCTTTCAAAAGCTAGAGGCAATCATTCCTTCAATCAACATCCTTGTGGAGATAGTGCCCCTCTCCTTTCATCCAATGTTTCAGGTTAATGAAGCACTGAAGATGTGGAAGGCCTACATTCAATAATTACCTTTCTCTGATAGGGTACAAGTTCCATTTTAAATGAAAGTTCCAAACAATAAGTCATAACTTAATTAGAAAGAAGCATAAGTAATAGGAAACCAGTTCCTCCTTGAGAAGCTGTTCCCTTTTATCTCTGAACTCTGCATTCATTTCAGAAAAGTGAAAGTGAGCTCTTTCCAAAGGGGAGCAGAAGTTTCTTTCATTAATAAGGGAAGGAGGAGAGCATTTTTCCAGTGCTGTTGTTTGCGTATTTTATATAAAACATTAAACAAATAAATTAGTTAACTACCATTTCAGAAAATGGATTTGTATCCAGGTCTTCACGTTCAGAGCTATACACTCCCTATCTATGTTATTAAGCTTGCAAAGCCAGGAAATTTGTCTTGCTCTTCTTGGCCCCTTGCATGACTGATTCTTCAGTGTCTTTCAAGAGAGACTGAAAGACTAAATTCATTCCTGCTTCCTGGATTCAAGATATAGTTCGATTTCTGGAGCATTCTCTAAGAGTTCGAGAATTTTAAACTTATCAGACAAGGGAGGCCCCGTCTTCAGTGCCTATTTTAATACTTGAGTGCACAGCTAAGCTATTAGGGAAACATCACATTCCTTTTCTTTTTTCCCTTTTCTTCCCTTGTCTTCCCTTGTCTTCCCTTGTCTTCCCTTGTCTTCCCTTGTCTTCCCTTGTCTTCCCTTGTCTTCCCTTGTCTTCCCTTGTCTTCCCTTGTCTTCCCTTGTCTTCCCTTGTCTTCCCTTGTCTTCCCTTGTCTTCCCTTGTCTTCCCTTGTCTTCCCTTGTCTTCCCTTGTCTTCCCTTGTCTTCCCTTGTCTTCCCTTGTCTTCCCTTGTCTTCCCTTGTCTTCCCTTGTCTTCCCTTGTCTTCCCTTTTCTTCCTCTTCCCTTCCCCCCTTCCCTTTCCCTTCTCCTTCCCCCTTCCCCTTCCCCTTTCCCTTCCCCTTCCTCTTCGCTTTCACTTTCCTTTTTACTTTCCTTTCTCCTTTCCTTTCTTTCTTTTCCCCTTTCCCCTTTCTCCTTTCCACTTCCCTCTTTCCCCTTTCCCCTCTCCCCTTTCCTTTTTCCCCTTTCTCCTTTCCATTTCCCCCTTTCCCCTTTCCCTTCTTTGACTGCACTTTTGGTTTTGAGAAGGAATGTTTTTTCCAGGGACCTGAAAAATTTTCAGTTACAGTCAATGTTTGAGTGTCCCTTTNCCCTTTCCCACTCTCTCTTTCCCATTTCCCTTCCCCTTCCCCTTTCCCTTCCCCTTCTCCTTTCCCTTTTCCCCCTTCCCCTTTTCCCTCTTTTCCTTCTCCCCCTTTCCCTTCCCCTTCCTCTTCGCTTTCACTTTCCTTTTTACTTTCCTTTCTCCTTTCCTTTCTTTCTTTTCCCCTTTCCCCTTTCTCCTTTCCACTTCCCTCTTTCCCCTTTCCCCTCTCCCCTTTCCTTTTTCCCCTTTCTCCTTTCCATTTCCCCCTTTCCCCTTTCCCTTCTTTGACTGCACTTTTGGTTTTGAGAAGGAATGTTTTTTCCAGGGACCTGAAAAATTTTCAGTTACAGTCAATGTTTGAGTGTCCCTTTATGACCAGGATTCAGGTGCATCTGCAAACCCAGAGAGCTAAAAGAGCTTCAATAACTACAGTGTCAGCAAAGACTTTAGGTGATTTTTAGAAACTCAACTTCATGAATGGGACTTGCTGGGATTTTTTTTCCCTGTTAGTTGGTAACTTAGAGAAAAGTTATAAAGGAAAGCTAAGGTATAAACAATTATATTCAAATTTTCTTCATACTATTGCCCAGATTTTCCCACCAGGACCTCTTTTTCATTTCAATTATTTAATTATTGTTGACCCTAGACAAAGCTAGACTAAATATGAATGCAATATGCTGAAGCTCCAGTCCCAAATTTAAGTATTACTCTGTTAATCATTCTATCAGTTGATGTTACTTTTACAAAATAATTTGATACGAGTTGCCTGAGAATAAAACCCCCGAAAAAAAAAAGAAGCAAAAGAAGAGAGAATATATTTTCCAGACTAGTTTAGCATGGGCTATTTTCCTTTGGGAATTAGAATAAAATAATTGTAAAATAGTGTTTATAATTATCACATTGGATAAAGTTCAAATAAAAGCTAAGCTTTATTATAATAGCTTCATTTCACAAATTAAAGGGAAATCAATACAATTCATTAATAGTGATTTAGGGCTCTGGATCTCTCTGAGACACTTATAGGGCCCCGATTAACACAGGGTCTGAGCACTTACTAATCTTTAATGTATTTATCCTCCCAGTACTGCTGCAAGCTAGGTTTCTAATCCTCATTTCATTTTGCATTGAAGCATATCCCAAAAGTTGTGGGGAATTGTAAATGAAGGAGAGAAATTAAACTATCCTGTGTCCTAGGACACTCTGTCATTAGTTAATCATTGAATCATACGATGATACACTAAAGCAGGTTGAAAGGAACCTCAGGAAGTCCAATGCCCAGCTCAAAACAGGGTCATCTTTGGGGTCAGACTAGATTTCTCAGGGTTTTGCACAGCTGGATCTTGAAAATCTTCAAAGATGGACACTGCACATGGTATCTGTGTATTTTATACCAAAGCCTGACTGTTCTAATTCAGGAAACCTGTATCAGTAATAGGCTCTGGACTGATGACACTGTGTATGACATCCCATATTCTGTACAAGCTCTAAAAGTTTAATGTTTTTTCTCTCAGGGAATATGGTCAAAACTTACCTATATAATTACATGGAGCTCTAGTAAGAGAGACTGAGATTGATTTTTAACCCTGAAGTTAAAATTACTCTTATAGAAAGCTCAGGTTCACAGCCTGAGAAGTAAAAGAATCAGTTTAGCCATCTAAGTGTTGTTGTGGCTGGCGTTCTCCCAATACCAGGGAGAATTTTACAAGTAAATCTCACAGCATGGCAATCTACATCTACTTTATGTCATTTCACTCTTCATTAGCTTAGGGTGGAGATGCAGCTGTCTGACTTCTCAAGATCCTTTCTGCAGGAACTTTTATTACCCCAGTTCTGGCCTCCTTTCTCGGGGAGGAAAATTACACACAGAAATTGCAATTGCTGAGATTTAACACTGAGCAGACCAATGCTCAAGTACCATGAGCTTTGTGCCAAAATGATTTGCCCATGGGGAGGAGCACTGCCCACCAAAACTGTTTGGAAAAAGGTGCTGTGCTGTGCAGAACCTCACATTTCCCTGCAATTATAAGTTGGAAGTCTGACAGAGCAAAACCAGCTTTTGCCACGTCATGAAGACAAAGAACCTTGGAAATATGTGTATGTGATAACTGTAAAATATTTACACACTCTTTCCCTTTCCATTCCCAAGTATATGGTATAACAGAGAGGAAGGTGATGAGGATTTGTGATAATAGCTTACCCTGATGTGTTTGTAATTTTTTAAACACCTTTATTACAAAGAAAAATAGAATGAAAACATTTTAGAAATTGAAGGAATATTTCTATTTCAAAATATGTCCCTAAGCATATGTCCTTCTATTATGATTTTTTGTCAATTGCAAGGATATGAAAGGAAAGGCAGAATACACACACGTGGATAAAAGGTGACAGTACTACCTTAGGAATTCTTTATACAAGAATGAGGTAGACCTTAAGATGGGTGGAATAGTTGTCAAAAAACAAACAGAGAATTTATTAACTTTAAGGTACACAGGTTCATAAGCCGATATGTCACCAAATTGTAATAGCAGCCAAAGAATAAAGAAATAAAATAAATAATAATAAAAAAACTCACTCAGCAAATGTCAATAATAAGAGACGAACATATAAAACATAGGATTTAAAGTGAACAGCATCTTGCCAAGAAGGCAAACAAGAGCTTTGTGTAAACAATAAATTTGAGGGAAACACAGCATGATTCAGAATTACACCAAGAACAAAAATACCCACTACACTAGGAGAAATTATTCAATTCCGATTTTGTTCTCAAAAAGTACATTTTGGGGGGGGATAAAAAACAATTAAATGAAAGAGGAAAAATATGATGAAATCCTGCAGAAGAAGAAGTTTTCTGGAGCATATATTCAGGATCCTCTATTTTGGGATCATCTATATTTACTTCCGAAGTTTCAGAATGAGATTGTAAAAAAGGAGTGTTTGGCATCTAGTACAACGCTATTGGCCAATATTTGGAATCAAGATGCACTCACAGAACCTGGAACTGAGCAGATGATAGATAAGACTTCAGGTACAAATCAGAAGAGAAGTCTGACCCAGTGGCCCCAGATTTCACATACAACATGCTAAGAGTCACGGTCGCTGCTCGAAGTAATTTTCCATGTCATCTATGAGGTCACCATATCTGTGACCCTGTTCACTCAATCGACAGTTCTTAGCAAGACTTAACTCTTAAGAGCTTGGTTCCCAAACCATAGTGTGGTAGCTGAAAAAAGAATACAAAGACTTAGAGAGAGACAAGTAGATCTAGGATGGTTTCTGGAATGGGAATTAAACCAGAGAAAATCTAGCAGTGCTTTATCCAGCCCTAAAATTTAAAACATATTAAATTCAGGTTCAGAAAGCAGAGATGGATGATCCCATATGTCATATTCTTATCTTCCTGAATTTGCATGTATTTGATATCCCATTGGCCAGACAGTTTTTCAGAAAGTCACATAGGTTTTTTTCTGCAGACTGTATGTTGCACACAAATGCAGTAATTTTTTGATGATGCAGAAGATAGTAAGATCAAGACAGCTGATTTTTTGCAGGGTAGAGGGTGAAAAGCAGTAGAACATGACCAGAGTTTCCTGTCAGCTCTGACGGAGTCAGACTTACTGGACTAGCACAAAACAGTGAAAAATGTAACATGTGAAATCCACCTTGAAGAGATGTTGACACAGCAAGGTGCACATAGAGACCAAAGGTAAAGTTCAGATAATCATTAATCTTGTTGCAGTAGGCAATGGAAGGATGCAAAGAGTCCCAGAAAGTAAAACCAAAACAAAACATTTCCTCTACAGCAGAACGCTACAAAAAATGTCCAGGGAGACACGGGAAGATTCTATTCTAAATGTAAGGTCTGGGAAGACAAAGGAGTCAATTAATAAATCTGCAGTCATGAATGACTATGAAATATGTGTTTTCCAGAGACTCCACTGAGGAGAAAACTGGCATTACCTTTTCACATCAATACAGCCAAAATTGGAAAGAAGTGGTTTATGTATCCTTACTGAAACATATTGCCACAATTCTAAAGAAGTGCAGAAATATTAAGCTTTAGTATATGTAGAAAAAAATCTTTTATTCACAACAAACTGGAGTCAGATGGACCTGGCCATAAAATACTGAAGTTTTGATAAAAAGGACCATGACAATAGCCTATGTTTATAACTATATTAAATTAATCAGTTAGTGGTCTATGACTATGTCATATGGTATATAAATATATTGTATGTTGTATAAATATGCAGAATCACAGAATCATGGAATAGTTTGAGATTGGAAGTAACCTCAAACATAAAGTTCCAACCCTCTTGCCATGGGCAGGGACATCTTCCACTAGACCAGGCTGCTCAAAGCCCCACCCAGCCTGCTCTTGAAAATCTCCAGGGAGGTGTTCTGCAATCTCTTGGGCAACCAGTCCCAGTGCATCATCACCCTCACAGGAAAGAATTTCCTCCTAATATCTAATCTGTGCCTGCCCTCTGTCAGTTTAGAGTGAACTATTGATTACACCAATGGTTAACAGATCTTATTGTGAATTTTTGTCTCCCTTGTGGATAATTTAAATTTCCCTTGTTTCATCTTGTTCTCATCACCTCTTGTCCATCTACTGTGCATCACTGAGAAGAGCTTGGTGCAGTTTTCTCTATAACCCATAATTAGGTAGTGGAAGACGGTGATTAGATTACCCATAAAATTTCTCTCCTTCGGATTTAAGAGCTCCAGGTTCCTCAGACTTTAGGTCATGTACTAAAACCTCCTAAACACACACCTGACCACACATAGACACTTTTTCCTATAAAATCTCAAGTTACAAACTGAATTTGGACCTGACTGAAACTTCGTGGTTAGTAACATAGACTTACTTTAGCATTTGACTGAAGTGCTTATGGGCAGCATACATTACGCAGGTATACAAATATCTTAATCCATTAATATAAAATAAAAACTAACATCCAATTTAATCTGGTTCTACTGCAAAGGATAATACCAAAAGTAAGTCTCAACCACTACTAACTACCAAGAAAAAGAATAAGATATTGTTTAGCTGCATTCCTATGCCATTTCTAAGTTGCTACAAGGAAAATGCATTTGAAGGATATTCCAAGATTGTTATAAATGGATCTATCTTAAAAAATTGTCATTAATTTACAGTAAAACAATATTGCTAGAGCTGCTAAAATTGTTAACAATGCTCTTAACTGTCTTAAGTCTCATCAGACAGCTGAAGAAATTTTAAGACTCAAAAACTTGTCCAGCAAGAGAAATTCACATTTTTGATGTTTGGAAAATCTTTTTCTACTTCTTCTTGATCTTTATTTCCACTTTCTTGATAAAATCTGAGTAGAAGATAATGATTTCCACAGTAATGATTGCCACGTCACATCTACAGTGGGTTAACAAAAATAAAATCGCACAGTGGCCCATGGAGTCACAAGACATCCATCTCTCTCGTGTGATTTAGTGAGCTTGTGGAGAGCGGTGTCAATAAAGCGTCTCCCAAAAAGAGTTTTAAAAATAAAACTTTTCTCTTTAGGTTTTGGTGTAGGTAAAACACGTAATGTAAATAATGATGCATAAGTTTTTAATTAGGAAATTGACATCAAGAACATTAAAAAGTTTAAGAAAACCTTAAAAACTAGCATTGAGTCTTGAAGACTTGGACACAACATGGGTAAGATACCAAAAAATGGCATTTTTTGAGTTAATGGAATTGCTGCCAATTCTTCAGAATAATATTAGCTCATTGACAAAGTAAAATCCCAGTATCACAGGGTATGTCTCTGATGTGATGTTCTTTGTCTAGAGAGAGACACACTGTGGAAGGATGGTTATCATTGCCTCAGAGCCATGGAAAAGGCATCAGAATCTTCACGTCCTCTTTAACAAAAAACTGTCTGACAGCAGCCCAGTACCCAGGACCCAAGTCAGTATCAGGACCTAAATTTGTAGAGAATAAATGACCTTGGAAGCACCATTCCCCACACACTGGGGGAGCAGCAGTTATGTTCTCTCAGCTCCAACTTACAGCAGAGAATTTCTGAATAGGGTGGTGTGTGATTTTGAAATATTTTCTTTCCCCAGTGTTTATTGTTTCCTGGTGACAGCCCTTGTAAAGCTGGTGACAGAAGAGGCGTGTAAGGGCACCTCTGTGTGGTGGTCCTGAGTGCTGCCTGGAGCCACTCTCCACTGCAAGGGAGGTGTACTCATTTCATTCTCCATTGCATTACATGGAACCTGAAGGGCGTCCATCAGGTTCCTCGGCAATCCCTAAACACTGCTAGAATTACTGAGAAAGGGAACAAAATATAATTCAATCCAAGTCTTTGAGCAATGCTTAAAGGGCCACATAAACCTTCCTTCATTTGAGCTTTCAAAGTGGCACGTAGCTGGAGCTCGATAGGACAGTACTACTTCTGTGGGTACTTCTTTTTGTATTAGTCTGATTTATCAAATGAAGAGAAGACATAAAATCCCTGCTTTTCCACTCACACAGATGAACAGGTTTTCCAACACACTATGCTTTGTGAAAAAGTGGGAATAATGACTCTACTCACCCCTTTTTCCCATGAATAAGGGATTAGAATACGGACTTTGTCTAGACAAACACTACTAATGAATACAACAAACTAGGAGAAAAACAAGCACAGAACTGGCAGTTAATTAATTTCTGTATTTCCAGCTGAAGTGTCTAATGGGAGAAAATAACTAATCATTATTGTTTTGTTGTTTAGGATTAGAGATATGTGCAAATACTCGATTTAGTGGTGAATTTTTGTTATTTATGTTTTACTGAAGATAAATGTTATAACTTCAAAATTAGGCAATATTATGGAAACAGATGGGATTTTAAATGAACAACAATAAAGTTAAGTTCCAACATAGAAATACTGCATGTCAGCTCTCTAGCTGAACTTTTCAGGATCATTAATAAGAATTACAACATTCTTAAATACGCAATCTTAATGCATCAAAATTTCCTGTGGGTACCCTCTTCAATCCAAGCTTTATGGATCAAGCACTGGTTTATGTAAGAACTCTGCTGTTATTGAACAAAAAGTACAAGTGAAAAATGCAAAATTCTGCCTCTCATGGCCTAACCACAAGTAAGACACTGTGTCTATCCATGGATATTGGGGCTTGTCTTTCCACTTGCCCGTGTTTATTGAATTAAACTGAACAACAGAATCAAAGGGTCTGTGCATGACACACTGATTCGGTTTACAGGGCTGGAAGCAAATCATTCCCATTGGGTTCTCCTCAGATTTATTTCAACCCCCATCCTACACACCAGAAAATGCTGTTTAGCTTCAGTCACACAAGCACTCCTGTTATTTAAGGGTATTGTTTGGGATCCCAGGTCAAAAAAAAGAGGAATGTATCTTTGTGTAGAAAGGTTTTCTAGGTTCTCAATCCACGTAAAGAGCTGCAGGTCATGTTTATCATTTTTCTAAGTACAAAATTTGCAGAATCATCAGATCCGTGTTTTAGTAGCTGTCAGATTTCATGCAGATAAATTCTATTGTATACAGTCACCTCTGAATTTTCCCAAAAGTAAGAAATTGCAAGAAAGCATTATTTCATAAGAGTATATCTTTGGACTGCTGGAAAATACGAGAATTATCTTCTCTGGCCCTTTTCTGACAGTAATATCAGCAAAAGCCTTTCATGAATCTGGTATCATAGATACAAATGTAAGTACCACCCACGCTGCAAAATACTGAAGTAAAATTGCATCTTATGGACAAAAATAAAAAACCCTGAAACAATAAATTACTGGAATTATGAAAGATTAACAACAACAATAACAGCAAAAGATTTAAAAAAAAAGAAAAAAAAAAAACCTAGCTCTTTAACCGAGTTATATAGGAGTTATTTTTGAAAGGATAGAATAAATGTAAGAAAGAGGTCAAAACATGTATCTCTGAAAGAGGATCTCATTATAAAGGAAATAATCCTACTGGCAAATCAAAGTAAAAATATGTCTGAGTCACTGAAGAATCATTTCAAGCTTTAATTTACTTTCTAGTAATCTTGTAGTTGTTTGAAATATATCTCAGCTAGATCCACAATTTGGAAACTACCACAAGGCAAAATACCTACAAATGCTTGAAAGACAATAGAATATTTCATGTCTCTCTCTATATATTTATGTATATTTATAAAGCAGTTTTCAACTGATAGAAAATGTCAATGTAGTCTTCATGGCAGAAGTGAGCCATGATATCTTAGTTTCCAAAAGCCTTAACTCTCCTTGCTACATTTTAAAATATGCTCTTCTCATCACTGAGTTCATAGAGCTTGTTCTGATTTCCAAAGAATTCTTTTGGAATTTTTTGTGAATCAATTTTTATTTCTTGTTCTTCTGTTGTTATCATTAGTGAGATTATGGCCTTCCTTTGTTTCTATTTACTATTTGTATTGCAATTACATCTAGAAGTCCCAATTATAAACATATATAAACCAATAAAATCCTTCATGTTGAATAAACACATATTTTAAAATAATGTTTGACCCAGAGGATTTACAGTCCAGGTAATTCTATTGTGCTTAAGACATTTTATATACATTATCTGGAGGTTGATATTAGTCTGGGTTTCATTATTGATTGAAGTACTGCTTAGCACAAGTAAATTTGTTTTCCTATTTTTTCTCAAGAGCTGGAACAGAATAGCAAAATATTAACTCCTTTCTCCCAGGAGAGAGACAGAAAAAATCACCACTGAATTCCTGTCTAGAGATTTAAACTTGCTAAAAAGGGTATAAATTTTAGGGCTTCTGACTATTAAGAGTTAATAATCAACTGCCAATGGATTAAAAAATAACAATAATTATATTTTGTCACATGTTGACGTTTTCAAATTTCTTTTTGTTCTGTATGTTTATAATATCTTCTTTTCCTCAAATAATCGAGCTACTCAAAACCCATGGGGTTTGAATCTCAGTAAACTGTGCTTCAGGTAGATCTTGCTATTGCTCTTTTCCACCATTTTCTTTACCTCAAAACCTGTCATAAGAACTAATATTAACTCTTGAATTTACATTCTACTGAAATATTTATACTAATTTGAATTATGTATTTGTACTATTTTTTTATTTCATATCCTTCTTGACTGGACAAAATTTTCCTGTGATCTAATTATAAAATCAGTTGCCTTCAGCTGACTCCAGATGCACCACATCTTTCCTTATCTCTCTGTGTATTTTTGTTCTACTGCATTTATAAAAAGAATCACATTTATATTAAGGACAGGATACAGTGTGTTTTGTTTTGAATAGGTTATTTGTAGTATAATAATCCTGTGAATTACCAATATGCTACAAAGCAATGGGAAAATGTGATTGTAAAGGGCATGATGATGATTCAATTGGATTTGTGGTCCTAATGCATCCTTTCCAAATGTCATTTCAGCTTTTGTTCTGCTTACTTCTTCTGTATATTCAGACAATCTCTTGTGTAGCAGCTGTGCACTTTTGTAAGAATGGTAATCACCCAAGTTTGGAGTTTGTTAGGGACAATGTGCTGTTTTCTGTGATCTCTCTCTATTGTCTGCAGCCTTGTGAGGGAGTAGTGAATTCACATCCACCACACTACCCCAGCATGAAGGACTCGTGCAGTCCCATCTCTCTCTATATCTACTGTCTTTTTGCTTGTATTTATGGACAGCTCAGCTCAGCTCAGCTTAGCTCAGCTCACCTCAGCTCAGCTCAGCTCAGCTCAGCGCAGCTCACCTCAATGCGTATTTTCTTCCTTCTCCAACGAAAAGTTTATGTTTCTGCAGCTTGTTTCTTTCTGTCATATCATCTGAACTAAATCAAAATGCTTAAATACTGACACAGTCTATACATTTGAGGGATAAAAAGGGACATCTCCAAGAAGTGATGTTAAACTAGAAATCATCCCTCCTTTCACTGACTGTAGATGGAGTCCATATAAGCTCCTTACTCTAGGACTACAGTGTAAATGGGCATGGCTGATTCACATATCCTCTTCCCTTACTGCATCTCAAAAATGCATTTTAAAAATTGGATTTGGAGTTATCTTCTGCATCTCAGTCCTTGAGACACTGTTTATGTATTTAGGTAAATTCTTACCTGAACATCACAATTAAAAATGCTGAGTTCTTATGGGATTTGCTCTTATTCACCTTCCTCTTGCTGTTGCATGGCACCATCGCATTTTCTGTACAAGCTCATGCAGTGGTGGCAAAGCAACTCTAAGTAGATAAAAGTCACTGGTATGTTAATGTGGATGAGGCTGTTGAAAGAAAGAAAAACAACTGGAATAGGGACAGTCTTTCACTGCAGTTGCTTCGGAAGCTGGGAGGATATCCACCAGTCAATGGTAAGATCTGAATTTCTTTATTGAGAGGATTATGTTTTAGTTTATTTTCTTTTTCTTGAAATGAGTGATTCCACACAACTTGAAGTTTCTGCATCAGGTTTTGTGTGGTCTGATGACTGGATAGAAACTGCCATGCTACAATGCTCCTGTCATATAATATCAGACATTTTTCTTTTCTTGGTCAGCTTGTAGGGGCTATGGATGCTTTTAATTTGCTCCTCTCATTGCAAGAAAATGCCTAATTCCAACTCAATATTCAGCAGTACAATATTTGAAAAGGTATTTTAATAAATAGCATATGATGGTTTTCATCATTTCTAGTTCAGCCTTTCAATTAGCACAGCTGTGTGGACGAGCCAAGGTGAAAAACGACAGACACAGAATAAATGAGAGAACTGGGTTAGTCCTGCAGCTTCCACTACCCATTTTTAATCAAACAAGAACGATTACATGGAGGAACAAAACTCATTGATTAGGTCTATTTAGTAGTTAAAAGCCTTTACAACTTATACACCATGGCACAGTAAAATGCGAGGAACAAATTGACTTCCTGTTCTTGCAATAGGTGAAAATATGAATGTTGAGTTTCAGCACAGTGTTATTTATGCACTAATATCAAAATTACAGCTATGTGCTGCGTGTGACACTTCACAGTTGGAAATCAAATTATACTCCTGCTGGAATATTGGCACATTGGTATCAGCTATAGCAGCTGCTTTGCCTTCTCTGACTTTTCTTACTGCTGCTGCTAATGAAAAAGGAGGCTGCTGTCACTGCTCTTAACAGCACTGTTTTTCTCTTCACTTGAAAAGCAAGCAGACAGTCTGGGTCTTCTCATGGCAGAAAAGGAAAGGTACATTTAATTGCTGCTGAAATGCTTGTACAAAAGGTCACCAAACAATACAAGTTCTTATTTAGTACTGAACTTTGAAGCAAAGAATTACGGATTGTTTGAAGTGATCCAGCAGTTAGATGATGTACCAGGTCTTCAGTACACGGAAAAGAAGGAGAGAAAGAAAGATAAATTTGATGGGAGTTTCCCAGCAGTCCGGGAACAAGCTTGTCATCCATCTGTGATGGAGGTGCTCGTGAGGCTTGTTTAGGGAAATCATTGCAATTCCTCATCCATGGCCTCATACAAGCACAGAAGGAGGAGCACTGAGTGACTGACTATGCAGCAGCTGTTGGTATCAAACCCAAAAGAGTCATGTATTGACAAATACACAGCTTCTGAAAGGTGGCATGAGGCACTAGCTTACAAGTACCTAAATACTTTTAAGGCTTCTAAATCCATTCTGATCCAAGAGAGTAATGAATATGAAGAAAGTCATTGTCCCATTAAGTGAATTCCAAACCTTCTGGTAATAAAGCAATGATTAATTAAAAACATGGACTGGCTTCATCTTGCGAACAGTGACAAAAGATAAATTGAATTTCTTTACAAACATGAACTTCTAAATTCATGTTGAACATAAAAAGAAACCTTACCTGAGGGATTTTGCCTCCTTCATATTAATAAAAAATCATCTGTGTAATCAATATCATGACAACACAAATTTTGTCTCTTGGCATTGAAATTTTCCCTTGAATTAAGGAGGGCTTTATTATTATTTTACTATTCTTAATATGTGTCTTTGTCTCTGAGACTCCTTTATTGTATTGCCATTGCTTTTATTTTCCTTAGGAGTTGAGAGACAAGTGACATCAGATTAGCATTGCATGTTTGCTATAGTGAAAGGATATTTTCAGAAATAAAAGGCTTGTTTTATTTCCAGAGTAAATCAATCCCACAGCCTCTCCAACTCACAGAGCGTTTTCTTTCTTCTTTAAGAATTTTCCCTACTTGAGGATTTTGTGATATGTACTGTATCTTGGCAACATGCAGAGAAAAAAAAGGTGAGGTCTTAACTTGATAGGAAAAAAGCTGAAATCATTGGCAATGTTCTGATTTGCACCAAGTATTTATTATAGGAAATTGAGATGGCTTTCATTATTTATTCACCATCTCATCTGCCATCAGTAGATAGGTTGATATGATTCCTGCTAGTAGAGATGGCAAACACATTTAGCAGTAATACAATGCCTGCTTTGTATTAGGGGACCCAAACCAGGTTATGACTAGAATTTTATCGATTCACATATTTTGCACATGATATATGTTAAACATAACTTTTTCTCATCTTCTTTTTAACCCAACTAATGCAGATTTTAGAAGATGGAATCAAGAATGCATTGTGTTTGATTACAGGTCTTAATCCGCTCTGATGACTGATCTGGGCTTTAGTTCTACCATTTATTTTAGTAGAATTTTTAAACCCTTATGAGCTTTGCATTTTGCGGCTCTCTGCCCCTAGATCCACTTGGTGAGTGGGCCATTCATCTTGATCTGAAGCTTGATAAAGTCACACAGTTTATAATTGCGTAAAATTAGTCCTCTATATGCAAACTATCCTCAATAAAAACATTTGCAGGCATGACCAGATTCACAAGACAACCACATGAAATGCAACTTCTCTTTCATTCTGTTAAGGTGGGTATGAAAGGAATCTTCTGGAAAAATGTGTAGAAAATAGGAGGACAGATTTTTAACTAGGGTGAAGAAAAAATATTTCAAATGAAATTCACATTTGCTTAAACCTTTATGTTAGATCTAAACCAAATTCAGTCCCTACAACTGACAAAAGTGTCTATATTTCTAGAACCCAATGAGTTAACTCTGCAGAAAATTTCTTTATTCTTCTATTATTTTTCTCTATCATTCTTGTCTTCTCCAACTTGAATAAGCAAAGTTTCCAAGCAGAGAGTAATAATAAAGCACCAGTCAACTAAATAGCTTTATCAGCATCTCCTTCCCTTACACCCAGGAGGATGACTCTAGGTGTATATTCTAGAGAGCTTGTTGATCTTTTTAATGCTAATTAGCCTTTGATTAGAATCCAAGAATCAAGGTAACAGGACCATATTTTCCCACCATTGATTGATGAATTAATTAAAGGCATCTATATGGAATTTAATGCTGGAAGTGTGCCATGTTGATTATCCTTTAGCATTTTGCAGGAACATTTTCAGCCTTATCAATCTAACATTGTTGTACAAGATTAAGTCTTTAGGCCGTGGTTTAAGTGGCGGGTAGGTATCTAAAAAGGCAAGTTCCTCCGGGGGAAACAGGCTCCAGCACAGGAAAGAAATAAACCTGCAGAAACCCTTGCAGTGACCTGATTTTCAGAATGGGTGAAAACCCCCAGTTCTGAGTGATTTCAGTACTGCATTTTGGATACTGACCTAGAGAAAACAGCACCAAGGACTTGCTAAAGCACAATGAAAACAAAGTTTGTACAATCTTACATGAAGCAAAAAACCTCTATTGCTGCATCCTGTGTTGGTCTAAGCTCACACAGGTCCATCGAAGTTGTGAATACTTTGACAATTTATACCAGACAATAAACTTGCTTTATCAATTTTCCAGCTTGAAATTAATCTATAGGTATTCCATCAGTCAGCAGTACTGTTTTTTTATTATATCTTTTCTGACACAATTACAAAATTACTAATTGCCTCTAGATAATAGAAAAACTTTAAGAAAAGGTTATTAGTTGAAAAGAGGGCAGGAATGACTTTTTTTTTTTNAGAGGCAGAATAATTTACAGCAAGAGAGACAAAACAAAAGCTACATGACTCTTTTTAAAATTGTACCTGTGGTTTTTCCATTTTAGAATAAAAAGATGCATCAGCAGGTGCTAATCTTGTACAAATAACATGCATCTTGCCACAATAGGATTGCTTTGACTGGCATGGATAAACAGTCAGACCTAAATCCAATCTCATAAAAATGAAACCATTATTAAGTGATAGGTGTATACATCATGGGTTAAAAACTTGCTGAAAAAGGTTGTTCTGCTGCTGCTTTTAAAAAGCTGTAATGTTCTATAAAGTTGCCAGAGGAATGGTAGTTTTTTCTTACTTGATTTTGTCTGGCTGTGACAGAGTCATTCTTGGTATGATTACAAATTTTTCTAGTATCCTCAAAGGATATTTTAAGAAGCTGCCATGTATCTTCTATAGCCATAAAACCCACATATTTTTTATTTTTATTTTTATTTTTTTACATCCCACCTGTCTTTATCAGTAGGATTAATCTCAACTATCTCTAAACATCTTCAGTATATCTGTACCCGAACAAGTTACAGCAGATTCCATGTGTAGGCAAAGAAGGAAAATCAGCACTGTTGGAGTTTTTCATCTGTCTTGTCTGTCCTGTTCTAGAGAACCAGTGGTAGATGGGATGAATTGTCCCTGGAGACTGAAGGCAGAGATCCCAGCCCAATGGCAAATAAATGGTGAGGGATACAAAACAGAAAGGTAATGCTCTCAGTTCAGCTTTTATACAATCAAATATGATCAATTTTATGAAAATCAATCCCATCACTGCAGGTGAAGGATGACCAGTACAGAGGTAATTTGGCATAAATATGGGCAACTGCTGATTTTAGGAAATTGGAAAGAAGTAACACATAAATTTTTTTTTGAGTTTTCTTTATGTTTGTGCAAAACTTTTACACAGCTTCGGCTATTGAGCATAACTTGACTCTAAAAATGTATGCAACCTTACGTTTTAGTAATACTAAAATAATGCTGGTCAAATGCACTTTTTATTTTGGTGGTCAAATAAAAGAGATGGGAGACTGTTCAGTTTGTCTTGAACAAAGATTAAAACACGTTGGGTTTGATGCTTTCAGAAGACTGAAAATAAATTGGATAATGAAAGATACTGTTTCTACTAAACCAAGATGTTTCATTTCACATGGAGTTTATGCAGAATATTTTCTCAGATATCTTTTTTTGTTTGGGTTTTTTGTTGTTGTTTGGTTTGGTTTTGTTTTTTTTTTCTGTTAGAATTCCTTCTAAGCAAAGTATGCCCTTTTGAAAGGTCTATTCGTTTAAAATGGGTAAAGTACTGAATTGACACCGTGTTACTTTTTGGTTCTTGGTGCAAACTGCAGAGCAGAACCTAAGCAGCTCCACTTGGTTAGGGGAATAATCGTTCTTAATATCAGCATTATGGAGACTTTCTAGATACTGCACCTACTTCCACAAGATTTGCAGTTACTGCATAAAATTTTCATATACTCAAAGACAATATTATTTTATTTTTTAGGCTTAACTGGTAGCCATTGCGTAATTTATTAATTTTTTTTTTTTTTAATTAAAGAGAACAAGAAGAGAACGGTTTCAGAAAGGGATCACAGAACAACAGAGTGGTTGAGGTTGGAAGGGACCTCAGGGAGTATCTGGGTCCAACCCTCCTGCTCAAGCAGGGCCACCCAGAGCCCATTGCCCAGGATGGCTTTGGAATGCCTCCAAGGAGGATGACTCCACTGTCTTCTTGGGAAACCTGTGCCATTTCATGGTGTCCAGGGGGCACTATGACCCCCTGGAATTTGAGTCACTCCTCTCACTTTTGCATAATCAGTAAATTTGTCTACTTTACTCCACTATTAACATTTAATGCTTAAAGAATCACAATGTTTAATTGTTTCCATAAGTATTTTCCATATCACCATTCCTGAAAATTTAAAAAGATAGATTTTTTGCATTCCATTGATTGTTTTTGTTTGTTTGTTTGTTTGTTTTTGTTTCTTTTTGTTATTGTTTTTGTTTTATGTAAAAAAAACTAACAAAACAAAAGTAGGAGAATGGAACATGGGAAAAACCACTGAAGTTGAGGTTTGGACTGGTTCACTCAGTTCACTCAGTCAGTTACTTCTCTTTCAGTCATTTTTTACATGGCCGCTGGAGATGCCTTGGTACCTTATTGAACATTGTCCTGGAACAGTTGTTAAAATCTGAAGATTTTATAATGCTATTTTTGCCATAGAACTCCTTCTTCATAAAATCTTCATATTGCATTAGCTAGAAATGAATGCTGGTAGCACAGTAAAGATGACACATTATAATGTTTCATATATTAGATATCCTAAGTGTGCTACAGATTATAATGTAGCAGCAGCAGCAGTTAGCAATATAAAATGAAAGATAGATAAAATAAAAAATCTTACCCACATGAAATCATAGATATCTCCATTCTGTAAGGACAGAGATGAGGAAGTTCACAATTTTGCGGCTGAAATGAAGAAAACTTTAAGGTTTTGGTTTGCCATACTATTATGTTACCTAAATTGTATTCTACATTATTAGCAATCCAAATATATGTGTACATATATACTGTGTGAAACTCAACCATTTCACAAAGGATTAGCTACAAACATTAAACATCTTTTACATTTACTTTGGTCATGCTCCTTGTTTCAGCTATACATTCCCACCAATACTGAGGTCCAGTGTGTCGTCTTTTTTTTTTCCTCAGCAATTAATGTTTGACATGATGCCTTAGGACATCAGTAAGTATTTCCCCAAAAATATCCCAGAATCACTGATTCTGGGCATGTTTTTAAACTAACTTATTTAAATGCTCAGTTATGTGATGTTACACTTCCATTTATAGGCAAAATTTTTTGTACTTCAGAAAGAATCTCTTTTTCAGATCATTCTGAGTATAAGGAAACACCATATTTACTGCTAGTGATCAGCTATAAAGGTGATTACAACAGAGAAAAATAATATTATTATAATTGATTACAAAAATCTGAGATGAGATCAAATACATGGACTTTAAGTTTCAAAAGAATAACTGGCTGATAGTTTAAATCAACCTAGCAAACCAAGTAGTGCAGACACTAAATCTGTCATCTTCACAGAGATCATCACAGCACCAGAACAAAAGTGGCTCTATATGTGGAGAATAATTTTATCATACAGCAATGTATGTTCTGACTCAGTGATGCTCTTCTCTACAGTGTAATAAAGCAGAAAGCAATGTAAATCATTTAGTCCAATATAAATGTAATGAGAGAAAGGACAAAGCAATGTGCAGGATGAGTAAGAATGACAGCAATGCATTCTATTTTGACAGATTAAACATAATAAAATATTTATATTGGAATATATCTGAAGTGTGATATGATCTCAGAAGGAAAAATTATTTTCTGAGTCCTCAGGAAAGACCTTATTAGTAGATAAAAAATAACCATTAAAAATGTAAAAAAGAGAACATTTTATTAAACATTATTGCATTAAACATATTTTCTTCCCATCTTTTAATTTATTCAGATTCTTGTTAAACAAATAAAGGTCAAGAAATTCTACTGTACTTCAGTCATCAGTATGAGAGACTTTAAACATATCAACCTTTATGAGTTTAATTTAAAAATAGATTGAAAATGTGAGTTTCAACAGACATAGTCTATTTAAGAAACTATCTGTTATCCAGCTATGACTTGGAAAATTTGACCTGGAACTTTTGTAACAAGTTTATTTGTGAAAATTCTAAATCTGAAACTTTTGAAAATATTGTAACGTACACTTGAAGCACAGACCTGATACTGTGAGGGCAAGGACAGTAAAGGAGATTACAGGAGAGAAGTGAAGATTCATGATCAACCCACTTTTAAAGCACGTGAGAGATAATTAGGTACTTCAGAAGATGAAAAATTGTGTTTGAAGAAATGCAATAAAACCTGAAATAGTTTGTAATGTTTAATAAACTAATGTGACATCACCTTTATCTTTATGTTTCACCAAGAGTCTTTGGATCTAAAGCACTGTCATAAGGTCTTGAATCCCAAACCATGTTTTTTTCTGAAGTGATGAATAACTTCTGTAGAGATGGGTAATACTTTAGGCTGATGAATAGCCAAACCTCTAATTATTCTATAGTTTTATAAGAAAAGAAGCTATATAATATATAAATGCTTAAAAATTTACAACTTTATAGTCAATAACTTGTTTCAGATCACAGTCATCAGCAAAACAGAAATAATCAACTGTATATCAGATTATTATTTGAGAAACTTCTCTATAGAGACTTCTATCAGTTCCAGGAATATGATGCATAGAGAAATGTACTGTATGAGTTCTTTAAAACACACTTGTGTTTGGAGAGTGGAAACAAAATTGGTAGAAAAGAAGTATGAAATAAAAGGTAAAATACACAGAACACAAAATGTGACTGTGCATAAGGAAAATTTTAAAATTATGAGAGCTATTATAATTTTTAAATTAATTTTGAAGGAAGTAATTGAATTTCTGGCACTGTAAGACTGGACCAGAGGCGGGGAGGGGTAAAAGTATATATACACACTCAGATTCAAGCATGAAAGACCCAAGTGATGAAAAAATCTTTTGTATTTTGTGGCTAAAATACTCAAGAACATATCAAGGACTTAGAACTATGCAGGAGAAACACAACCGGAATAAGTGCTGGTGAGATCAGCCTTTGTCAGTGTGGATGTAATCTGGGCTTGGGTTTGACCAAGAGGAAGTTCTTCTAAGCAAAAGCATCCCTTTCTAAGGTACGATTATAGGATTTCAAGCTCTTCCTGTGTATGTTCCTTCCCTACAGTTGCTCTTCCCAAGCTCGCTAGGACTGTGCAAGACACCACTGTATGTGATGAAAGCAGCAGGCGACTGAAGAAACTGATTTGAAAGTATTTCTATTGTGGGAAATTCATGAAGCCTGTAGAAAGAGAAAGGTGATGTTCTCTTAAGCCAATTCCTCTTCTATCTTGATGAAGAATATTTATTAATGTTTTTATCTCCTTCTTTATGAAAGTGAAGGGTTAAAGCTGAAAGAAATCTGGTCTTGTGGCTTTTTGCTAAGAAAAGCAGAAATCATGATATATTTGTTGTACATGAAAGGTATTAAATAAGACGGCAAGAATACAGCTAAACAAGTATATTGAAGAAAACAACAAAGAAGAAAAATAGCAAGATATGTTAGATCATTCTCCCAAAGGTTTTCTACTCCTATCAAAGTGAAAGATCAGAGAATAAGATAGATAAAATATTACAGGGTAGAATAGGGAATTAAAGTATAAAAGTTAGAAATAGCCAAGGTACTATATGAAAGCTTTTAAAATATGTATAAAGAACACAGAAATATGCTGACAGTCTGTGCTTTGCCCACCATGTATCCATTTTCCTGCAAGACACCAAACTCGGAAAATGGAGTTTTGAATACAAATGCAAAGCCACTGGATCGTCAGATCTGAGGGGCTTTGCTGCAGAAAAGTTGAGTGGGGTACAGAGGTCTGTTCTTTAAGTAGAGTTGTACTTGGAGAAGTGACTATCTGAAGTACTAACAAGTTCCCATTTCTGCAGTTAAAGAGTACTTCACAATTGTTAATACTTTTAGTATCAGAACACCTTGGAGAACTTGTATGGAAAGCTTGTTATACATACATTAAAGACAGAGAACATAAATGTGACAAGGGAAAAAATATTTCACCACACTAAGAAAATTTCATTTTGGGACTCAGGATACTATTTATATATCACTCAATTTTTATCAAATTCCTATGATGGGTTAACCTAAGGCCTTTCGCCGACTTTTAACAGTATAAATGTTGATTGCCTAAAGCTAGTCACTCTAAACTTGTCTTACAGTGAATAGAGAGAGAAGTCATTTCCAAAGGGCACAACCTGTCTTACTCAGGTAAACAGCACAGGTAGGATGAATCAGCCTGTGACTTAATCTGTAAAAACAACCCAAAATAGCCACACGCGATTTTAATGGCTACATTTCATATATGCAGAAAAGTTTTCAGCTTCTTGAGCAAAGGTATCTGGTGCCATTTTAAATACCTGAGGGTATCCAAGGCCTCTTGCAGATACAGGACAGGAGCACATGACGCCATTTGTAACCAACAGCCAAAGCTGGCACTTGCCACACCAACAAGAGCACCATCTTCAGGTGGAAGCTGGCTGAAATCACATTGTGGTAGAGGTAGGGCTGGGCCAAGGACAATCCTCTTCTCTTCCTGCTCAGGCTGGGCTACCACATGACTGTGAAATCCCATTATTTATAGGTCTAATGAAACAGAAGCAAGAGAGAGAGGGACCCTAAATGAGTCAATGAATAAAAACATGTAATAGGTTTGCTACTGGGGACTGGAACCTGAGATCCCTCCTGACCATTTGTTCAGATATCCCAGCCCTGGCTCTGGGGAGGACTGCTTGAGCTATTCACACTCTCAGGTACAACTCCAAATTCTCCTGCAGTAGATAACTACCAGGCCTCTCACTCTTTAATGCAGGTCAGCATAAAGTGCTGAACAGGATTTGCTATTGAGGTAGGTGTATATTCCACTTTTCCAGGAACTCACAGAAATCTGGACAGTGTGGCTCACAAACCACATGCCTGCTTTGAGTCTGAATTCTAATAAGAGTTCATGAATTACGTAGGCAACTCAATGAGAATGCGTGAAGTGATGTTCGCATTTGCTATGAGTCTTAAAATTTAGCGGATTTTTAAGTAATTAGCATGAACTTTTTACCACACTGAGTTATACAGTAGGAGTAGCTGAATATAAAAATAAATATGATAATATTATGAATAAAATGCTTATTTCTTGCAGCCCTATATTTTATTTTAAAAAGGCAGCACTTAAGCAGACTATCCAAATTGACAGGGAGAATATGAAATAATGTTTTTTCCTCCTAAAATATTTTGTTGTTTACAAGATGACAGAGTAGTTTTATGGTATCTTTGATGTGACGTAAGGCAGCACATCCATAATCTAGCTTGTCACTGCCATTTTTAATGCATGGCGTCCAACCCACTACAACATGGTATACGCTCGGTTAATCTAAAGTGCTCAGCGAATGATCCATTTTTTGTATTTTCTCATAGGAAGACCACAGTTCTGCAGTTAAGCAACAAGAGTGGAAGTCAAATTTGTCTGATGTTCGTGCCTCAGTGCGCCATTAGCTGGTTTAAAAGGACTATATTCTGTAAGGAGACAGGCCTAGCAAAAAGCCACCAGCTAGAATTTAAAGAGCATTTCAAATCAGAAATAATATGTAAATATTTTTTTTTAACTATGAAGATGATAAATTATTAGGCAGAACTGGACCACTGGTAAGTTCTCCTTATCTTGTAATAAGTGATTCTTTAAAAATGTCTTTCTTACGATGGGCAGTAAAGTCTATGTAATAAATGGCCAAATATATGATGAATCTACCCAAGCCAAGTGGAGATTCCATCACTGTCTAATGATGGGCACTTGTCACAGCAACACCTTTCAAAGCAAAAGCAGGGAAAGACATCTGGAAAGTGAAAGGTCTTGATTCTAGTTTGACTCTCTACCTATCAGGTTAAGATAAGTAACTGAGTTACTTATAGACATATAGAATAAAAGGCAACATATTTGTGAGGAATCTAATATATGGGGATCTAGACCCTTTCCTATTTTTACGACTTAGACTAGGGAGTTTCTGTATGAACAATAAAAGAATAAATCAGGTCCATCTGAGCTCACTGTGTTGCTTTTTTCCTCTAAAGACAGACACTCACAATTTCAACAGGAAAAGTGATGAATGACAATGTGGTGTCTTGCGATCTGCTCTTAGGGCACCTGATTGCAGGATGAGTGAAAACTCACTGGGGAGAGGGCTGCCCCTCTTCCAGGAATGCCATTTCCAAAGCAAACGTGCTAACGTATTCTCCACAGCTGCAAAAGCACCACGTTGTAAAATAGAAACCATGTTCACTAATTAGAATTCGTCAAAATGTGATGATGATGATGATGATGATGAAGATGATGATGATGATGATGATGATGATGATGATGATGACGACGAAAAAGTCTGGGCTTGCGTAACAATTTAGGTGATGGTTTGTCAGTTAGGGATGTTGTTAAGCTTTTTCACTTGTTTTAGTTTCCTAAAATCTTTCAGAAGAATTAAGGAAAATTTGTTAATTACTGAAGTAGACGAGTAAGTTTTCTCTAAAATTGTCCAGTTCTTAGATAGATCTTGAATAAAGTAATGCAGAAAATTATTCATTTATTCTAACAGTTTTGATTCAAAATTTATAAATGTAAATAAAAATATAAACCAAACCTTTAAAATATGCAAGTCTTCAATATGAATTCCAGTCTTCATCCTTAAAAAGATTATATAGTAAAAATTGTCCTGATGGTAGCTGGAGGAGAGTAGAATAAATTCCAGAAGACTTAGAAAAATGATTCCTATCATGTCTGAACATAAATTCTGTTCCCATTGGTATCCAGTGCTCTACAGGTTCCAATAAAGTTTGGTCAAACGTACATTTCAAGGCAGTTTGGCACACGGGTTTCCAGCTTCGTAATGTTTATGACTTCAAATGTTTCCTTTTTTTTTTTTTCCCCTTGGGCCAGCAGGGACAAATAATACAATGGAAACAGGTGTGCTGGCCTCAGAGGGCTAAATGCTTTGCAGTCTTTCACAAAGACCTCCTCTGAGGGACACAGGCAGTGACACTGATGGGATCCAGGAGGAACTATTTTCAGCTGCCTTTCTTGAGCTGTAAAGATGGAGCTGCTCTGTTGTAGTACGTTTTGTGTAGAGAATACAAAATATCAGTGAAGTATTTGTGAGGATGCTACAGAATCCTTAAAATGAAGATATAGCTACAATATTCTCTCAAGTGCTAAGGACATCCTTAGTAACTTTATCTTCTGTGGATGAATAAATAATATGCCTGGAAATAATTAAAAAATAATTTACTTGTCAAGGTCAAATATCTTGGTCTAAGAAGTAAATAAAAAATAAGGCATAATAGTAAGGATATCTCTTCCAGATCTTGTTTTCTATAGTATTGTATTTTGAATTTGATTGTGCTTTAGATGTACGTGATTCTTTAAAGAGGCAAGAATATCCCTAATTGCCTACCTAGCAAACTTGGCTTTGGATATCCAAATTAGGCCAGCTGGGAGGTCTGAAATTACTTTTTAAATGTTTTTGTGATTTTAACATATTTCTATTTGTCAGCAAAAGAGCTTGTATCTTACACTGAAATGTGAGTGCTGGAGAAAAAAAAAAAAAACAAACAGTATTAAATTACTCCAACATCTAAAGAGTATATCATCACAACACAGCCAAAGGAAATGGGTGGTTAAGGGAACAGTACCAGCCATTATGTCATCTCTACCACAGCACATTTTTGCCCCAGGCAGGCAGCAAGCACCCCAAGCAGACTGTTTTGCAGGATGCTGCAACTGCAGCAACGTCAGGTGCAGGTTGTACATCACTGCCTTGGCACTTCAAGATATTTCCAGCCAGTGACAATGAATTCAGACTCTTTCAGACTATATTTACAGCAGCAAATGAAACAAGCCAGGGAAAATATTGGCATGTTATGTTTTGACCAAGATCATGTAAATTGTTCTGGTTGTCTGCATCTGAGGACTGCTGTATGTGACACGGGAGGACAGGGAGTGTGGAATCAGGGAGAGGGATCTTTCCTCTGCTCCGCAACACGTCCTCCCTTCCTGCAATCTGTTCCCTTCTGTAAAGGGATTTAATCAACAGGCACACATTGTTTTTCTTCTTTATGAAACTATCTTCTCAGAGATCAGCTGACTCGCAACCAGAGAATATATTAATTAGTTAAAACCAACCTTTCCCCACCACAAGAGGCTACAGAGCAGAGCTCAACACTTTCTGTTTGTAAACAAAATCGCAGCATCTGTCTTGTCACTTTGACTGGGGTTTTTGACTAATTTTTTTTTTCCTTGATTACTACCATAGTCGCAGGCTGGTGACTTTTTGACCCATGAGAAAAAGACAAAGTGTCACAGTAGTGTTTAAATAGCCTCCAAGCTGAGGATTTGATTGATCTACTCTGTGTTGGAATTAATTATTCCATTTATTATTGTTTTCTGTTGAGCTGAAACTCTAAAAGCTGAGGATCCTAAATTAATTCTGATTGAACACAAGACATGATTAAAGCTGTGACAAGAAGTCCAGCAGAAAGAAGGTAGCAGCTGAACCTCCACTTGACAGGTCTGTGCATATCAGATGAAGAATACGGGAAATCTACTCAGGGAATATTCTGAGCTGTTTATTGTTTGGAGGTTTTTTTCCACCTTCACACGTTCATTAAAGAAATGGCACTATGAGCAAGATCATGATCCAATACATAAAGTTTTCTTCAAAAGCCTGGGTCTGTGGCAGCCCCATCAGGTTTGGCCTGGGAAAAATAAGGGATTAATCTAGGAAATCTCTCTCCAATACAGTGAAAAAGGTTGGAATACTATTAAAAGTCAGAATGCTACTCCCAGTATAGTTGTCTTCATTTCTTATTTGAATCTGTTCTACTAGTTTTTTATATTTCTTCTCTAATAGACTCAAAAATAGTTGTGAGTACTCAGACAAGTAAGAAACCAATACTATAGGGAGCCTACTTGGCTTATCTCTTCTCTTGCTACCTATTGTTCAGTACCAAGGGGTCAACTCTTCTGATAGCTGCTCAGATCTACTTGCTAGATTTCAAAGAAACAGTCTCTGGCTACCTCTTCAGCTTGGGAAAAGATCTTAATGAACAAAGACACTTTGTTGTTCTCCTTTATATCCCATCTTAAAACTTTCCTTTGCCACATTGGCTGTGACGATGCTGAGTGCAGTCTCTAGGGCATAGCAGATAATTTGCCTCAGCGATTAATACAGCCTGCCTTGACTTGATTTTTTGATGAAAATCTTTGAAATCACCTATTTCCGGAAAGCTTATTTAAGTATAACTGATGATCCTTTAGATTTCCTTCGTATACAGCAGTTCTTGATGCTTTCAGAGGCAGTTATTGTTTTATTTAGCCAGAGTCCTCTCTGGCTGTGGCACTCATCTAAATGTTGCATAAATTGCCAAGCTGTTAAGTCTTTGGTATGGGTTCACAATGTTTGGAAGAAGCAGTCAGCTTCGGGGAGACTCCTAGATTTACCAGCCTAGAGGTCCCAAATTCAAGAAAATGTTACAAAAGAAGCATTAATTATACATTTAAATTAAGCACTCCACTGGGCTTGGTCTCCATTCCTCCAGAGATATCTGTTAATTCAGCTAATGAATGAGTGTTGAAAGTTCTGTGCCTGGTTCTTAGAACCTCTTATGATGACAAGTGCATGGTTCAACCTTGTATAAATCAAATTTTAGCTCACTGCAGTAATTCATGCTTATGAGGTAAGCAGCAAGATGGTGGTGATTGCCCTCCCTCCCCCCTTGCAAATTTACTGTGCTAACCTCATTGTCAAATAACCAAAAATTCTTGAGCCCTCTGACATGCCTGATTCTCAGCATGGTAACCATGATAATAATCCCTCAGCAGCTGTAACATTGGATTTTTAAGTCCTGTTTAACCCATTTGAATGCCTCTCACTAAACTTAATGAGTTTAGTCATGGAAATCCATAATTAGTTAACATATTAAGGAAAAAGACATTTCCTCTAACTATTGCAATGTATACATTTCTAGAGAAATCTTTTCTGAGGTATCAGAGTGCAGAGTTACTTAAGTGGGTGCCTTTCTGTGAAAACCTGGATTTTCATTATACTATTTACTCTAAGAGCATACCTTGACAAGGGAAAAAATGATGTGAAGATTCAATATCAGCTGCTGTAAGATTAAATAAAACAGCTCCTATGAAAAAAACCAAAACAAACCTACATTGCCAGAGCAGAAGGGGTCAAACAATAAAATACCCATCGTCTCCTGTCAAAGTAAATCACACTAACAGGTTGCTATGGCACAGGTGTTATGAGATACTTGATAGCAATATTTTTAAGATGGGAAATCTATATTATCTAACAATAAAGGAGGCATGGAGAGAAGTGTTTATCTCAGGTTATGAACGTGCATCTAGGAGAAGGCAGGTGACGTGTATTGCCTAGTATGTGACTTTAATTTCCTGTGATCAAAGTTAGGTCTGTATTTTTCTCCTCAAATTCTCTGATAAAAACCACTGCTTGATAATGTTGTCTGCTTTGATCCATAAATTTAGAAAATACTTTTGACTAGTTTCTACAGGCCTGATAGCACAAGGATGGTCTGCATAGGTGCTGCTGGAGCTGAGCTACCAATCGGGCGCTACCAATCAGGCACCACCAGTGAGACAACTGAGGCCCTGTCAGTGCACTCGTGGCTTCCATAAATTCAGTGCTAGGTCATGAAAAATTCTTTGTCTGTTCTCCCTAACCTGTTCAATGTGTCCAATATTCTCTGAAGACAGAACTAATCAAGCCCCATAGTCTCAGTCACAGAGGCACCAACTTCGTCTCTGATCCATGAAACATGTTTAAGTAAGGGGAGGAAAAATGTTATCTCCTTTCCTCTTCATTCACTAGCAATTTGGCCTCGTGTAGCCAGCTCAGGAGACAAAATACCTTTTTTGTGTGTGTAGTGGTGAAGGTACTGGAATAAGGATAGAACAAAAGTTATTACTTTCTGGATTAGATTCAGTACCTTTGTGTGTTGATTCTGGGTAATGTTCATGGCTGACTTTAACTTGCCAGGGGCCCAGAGTGGTGTTTCTTTGCTGGGGAAGGCAAAATTTTGCCGTATACTTCCTGCTCTATACAACCCTCACCAGCCCTTAACCCATCAAGTTGGTTTAGTAATTGGTTTTCTCTCTGTTTTGTTTCTACATATTGAGCACAATCAGAATCTGATCTGGTCTTTAGGCAATGATCTACCACAACTAATTATTAAAGTCTTTTATTACTCTGCAGCCAATTACCAAACTGAGAACATCTTGCAAGGAAGATGGTGAGTAGGGAGGAAGAAATGACACACAGGGAACGAAATTGATTAAATATGCTGAAACACAATGTCATCTTTAGACCTGGACAATTTCCTTATTGTGACAGCTTTTTTTTTGGAATTTAGGAGTATACTGATTGTAAGCAGGCAGTGAGTTTGCATGTGCAGTCAGATTTTCTAATTGGAAAATTATTCTTTTGAGATTTTGCTCTTTTTGTTTTTCCCCCACATTTTCGCATTTTCACATCATATTTTCACTGCTCTTCTGAAACTTCACAAAACTTCACAAAACTTCTGAGATCTCCATTCTCCCATTCCACGCCTCTTGGAATCTGCACGTCTGAGCAGAACCAGAGTTTGCATTGCCAATAGAGCAGACATGGAAATGAAACACTTCTGATTTCTCTCACCCAGAATTTTTTAGCTAGAGTCCATCTGCTCACCAGTGCCTATTTAGGAATGCGCAACACCTTTTCCTTCTTCCATAGCAGCCAAACTGAACAAGAGTGGGTGGAAATATTAAAATGACACTTTTGAACCAAACTGTAACTTTTTATTAAATGAGAGGCGGGGAAAAAAGTGACATGTCTCATTTATAGTTTCCGAGCTGTAGCTGAAAAAGTAAAATCTATCTAGAAAAATAGTCATGGCTATATCTTCAATAGAAAATAGAATTTTGCATCTGACATAAAAAAATAGCTCTTTGAGTAAATAGCTCATATTGGCTGTAGTCCATTGCTAGAAAAAAAAAAGGATCATTTAATGACAATTTTTTTTTTTACATGGATTGCAAATTTCTGCTTAAAGATGGAGGGCATGACTTGGTTCTGCTGAAGGCTAGAAAAGTGATACCTTTAAAGTTTAGTTTTCAAATGATTCACTGAAAACTATTGCGTGTGATATTTCACCCACATTAAAAAAAAATGTAAATGTAAATTTTGGCACTGATTATGAAATGCAAGTTAGAAGAAATAGTCAATGGGCTTGAATTTCAAATGCAAACAGCTTGAAGAACGGCAATATTACTTCTTTTCACATTTCTTTCACCATCCATTATATCACAAGATTCAAGCACTTCCGCACTTTCTGTAGCGAATATTTTACTCCTCTTACCTAGAATAATATAACTGGCATTGCACAAAGCAGCTGCTAGACATGTTAACTTACTGTTACTTTCACTTCAGATTGCAATGGCTGCTGTCACATTATGCTGCTTTAAAGATCTACCTATGTTTTACCGCTGCCATGCCTGCGCTTCTCAGAAGAGGTGCAAACCATAAGCCTTGTACATGTGTGGTCATAAAGAATCTCATTCAACCAAATACTTACATCCTTCAGCTGTTACTGCAAATGTCGCAATAAAACTCTTACTGCTCTCAATATTTTCTGAGGCCCAAGGAATTAAAAGAAAGTCACCTGAAATGTGGTGTCTTCAAGTTATCATTAGCTACACACCTGAAGACCAACACACCCCAAATCACTAATTATTTTGGTGATGTCTGTTGAAGATCAACACTGGTAGAACAGTGAGCTAGATAAACATATGTAGCACCTGTAACAACTATTAATACCAATACCAGATTTGGATACCTATGATCACTTCTAATGAGACTGTTCATTTATTTGACTATTTTTACAATTTCATCTTGAAAATTGCATATGATAGGTCTGTGTAGCTTGTCTGTAGGTACCATTGCATCATGCCTGGTTGAAAATACATAAAATGGCTGCCTCCAGTTATTCCTTTCATGAGAAATTTTTGTCCAAGACATCCTCATGTAATGAAACATTAAGTAAAGAGTCTATGTTTGGAATTTGAATTTGAGAACACCTAGAAAAAGATCTCAGATTTTAAAGAAGAATGCAGAGGTTTATTGGTAAAGATAATCAATCTTTACATGCACATATTTGGTTTGGACACAGAAGTTGCTGGTATTATGCATTTGTGCATAGCTAGGAAGTTCCATTTGTATAATTGATTTCCACACCTAAAATAGTCACTCTAATCTGTTCTTATAAAGCAAACATTCAACCATGAGAGATGGGTCACCCTATCCTGACTCTGGATGTGCTTATTTCCCTCCACTGGTTGGAAAAGAAGACCAGCTTGACTGGTCATCAGACGGGGAAGTCTGCAGCTCTCAATGGCAAAGCTGTGGAGGTCAACTCCACCTACAATGCTCAGAGTTTCCTTAGACATAAAATGGTCCTTTTTAGCCATTTTTTTTTGTCCAGAAGCATATCTTTTTTTTGAGATCTGAACCGCAAGCAGGCCTACCTAATATAGGCCAAGACTTGGTCTCATTGTTTAATAGTTGTAGTTCTTGAAGTATCCTTTATCCACTGACTCACCAGTTATGTATGCAACACATTCCTATGACTGTGTAATGTATCCTTTTTCCTCCACTCAAAGCTTGATCTTATAGAAAGAAAAAAAAAAAGGCCAAATAAGGAAAGGATTGCATTTTGTTCAGCGGGCTTCAGACACCTTAAAGCACCCTGAAAAAGACACTTTTCTTATTAAATAAGCAATCCCTGCTGTTCTTGCATTATGTAAATTGACAGTAGAATTGTTTGTTTTGAACTACCCTTTATTCTATTGTAACCACTCTTTTTATTTGCTCTTCTGCATCAAATGCCGGGTGACAACTCCCTGACATACTTCACATTAGTGACTAAATAACAAACAAAGGAAGCCAGGTGATCTGCTGTCTTTCCTTGTCTTTACAGTAACCCTTTGAATAGGATGTTTTGCATAAGTTACTCTTTATGAAAATGTTGGGTTGCCATTCTTCTGGCAGGCAGGACATAGTCCAAGTAATTCACATGCCTCTTGAGCATATGATTCAGTGAGTGGCTGTTTTTTTTCTATATATAAAATTATACGATACCACAGTGCCATTATAGAGAGGCTTGGAAAGAAGCTCTTAACTCTCGCTACGGGTGTCACACTTGACTGCTGCTGTAGGTAGCCGTGAGTTTCAAACCCACCATAGTGTGTTGGGTCGGAGATGGAGATGTGCATCTCTGCACTTTTTACTCAAGATTTCTGTATAAAGTAGTTCTGAAGCCTTGCCTTGCAGATGTGGCACCTCAGTCATTCTCCTTGAATCATGAGCTGAATACTAGACTAGACTTGCTGGAAAATCTGTCTAAGCACTATATGAGGTTTTTCAAATCCTAATATCTCAGAGCCATGGAGTGACAGACCTTGAAAAGCCTACAGTTCTGAGCAGGAGTTCCTGTTGCCTTGGAAATGCAGGGAAATTGTTGAAGCTGAAAATAAGTCTGATGGTATCAGAGACAGGGTTGGTGTCTGTGAAGAACTTGTAGTAATAAGGCAATTTAACATTTATACTACATGTTCATTTACAGGTGAGGTACATCAAGATTACTATTGTTGCTAACTCCATTTTCCAGAAGAGAATATTAATCCTGCAAAGTTGGGAGACTAAAAGTGAGGGTCTAGAGTACATATAAATCCCTGCATAGGCAAATTAAAACCGCACTTGAAAAAGTTATCCTCTGAAACGTTTAATAAACTGTAACATTATATATTAGCAAAATTAAAAAAAAAGAAAAAAGTGCAACATAAGTAGATTTAAATATAAGTACTCACCAGATGATGCAAGGATTCCTGAGCTTGGGCAAAACCTTGTGTTTGACCTCCCAGAGAAAAAACACAGTAGTATGGGTGAGAAAAAACCCAAATTTTCTAAATGTGCATTTAGGACTTAATGCTCTCTCTGTGTTTAACAAAGAATATAAGAACATTGTGCAGGGTGGCTGGTTTCTCTGGCTGGCCAAGACCAGACACCTGGAGATGTGTATCCAAGTATTCTGCATTTGTAACATTCAGGGGCAGGATTGGGACAAGACGCAGACAAGCTCAAACATCTCCTCTGTTTCCTATCTAGTAGTTTGATTTCTGTGTACCGTCTTTGACAGGTCCCTCATCTTGATAACAGGAGAATGAAGCAAAAGTACGTGTCCTGTGGCACACCTTCACAGATGTGTTTAGAAGCAGTCCATGAGATTTCAGCACTTCTATCACTCCTTGACTTCTTGCCTATCATTTCCGGTATGATTAACCTCAGTTTAGATACGTAAGACCTAGAGGTCTAAATCTGAGCTAGGCACCCTCTGCTATCCCTGCAATCAGTGGGGAAAAAATAGCTCTGATATGCAAGACAGCTGAGCCTAGGAGATGTGTCTACAACTGGTAAAATTAACTATCCTATAGAGGATCCTATTTCTCTGCATTGGCTATAGAAGGGTCTGAGAGTGACTTGTTGAAATTCACTTCCCATATGTACGCCTGAAATTAATTGCCATGAATCCCACTGCTTAAGCCTCTTAATCCATCCCTGACACCTCAGCTGGATAAATTCTGGAATCACTTTTTACCAAAGGTGCAGAGGTTATAGCAGCTGTTGTGTCAGAAAATACACCACAAATTTTAAGGACCAGCAGACTCTTCAGAGCCCTACCTCACCTCTGATTTCTTTTCTGTCATTCTGCTGTAGCTTCTTGGTGGTGCAAATTTCATGACCTCAAGATAAGGAGGCCACAATCTACAAATGAAGATAGCATGGTTTTGAAACAGCTTTGCTCTACTAGATCAAATAACCTAGTGGCTAGTGTTTTCAGCTATAGGATAGGGAACTTGTTTCTGTTTCCTCATTTGGAAGACATGGTTGAATCAGAACCTACTGTTTTCCTCTGTCAGGTGACAGTATCTTCTTAAAAGCTTTTCTATTTAGTAAAAAAATTTTCATGAAACAGATCTTCTGTTTCCTAGTTTACTATTTTACACAATAACTTACTGATTTCAGGTGAACAAATGACTGCCATGCCTCACTCTCTGCTCAAACCAATGTGTTTTCAAATTGCTTTAGTAGAGAAATATCCGCAGACAGCCAGGAAAGTTTAAAACTCCATAAATAAAAATGTACTGTTCAAAATTTCAATTACATCAAAATAATACAAATACATTTTGGTAAATAAAATTAAAAACAAACAAAAAAAAGAAACTCAATTAGTTTTACATTATCTTGTCCAATTTTCTTTTTACCTTTTCTCATCTTGATCTTTCCTCAACAAAAAAAATGACATTTTAATAAAAAAACTTAACAAAATTTCATTAAAAATGTCAAAATGAAATGTTATGACATTATGAAAATGAAACATTTAATTGAGAACAGATATGAGTAAAATATTTTCACTTTTAAAAATCCCTTTTTTTTTGTGCAAAATTGTTCACTTCAGTTGATAATCCTTTACACAGAGAAATTACCATTTATAGTAAAAAATTGTCACTCAATTCAACAAGAACAATTCCTAGAGAATAGGTGTAGGCCTTATCTTTCTTTTTCACTAGTTTATCCTTGCTAGTTCTGGTGTTTCACCACTTTGTGCTTTCTGCAAATCCCAGTCTTATCTTTCTGAGTTATCCATCTGTCTGGAGTGTTGATGTTTAAGTCAGAGATGACACAATACTTGGCAATATTGTGCTTAAAAATGGGTGTAGCACTCCTCCTCATTTCATTTATAGTTAGCTTTTTTGGAAATAAGAGGAACATTGCCAGCTCATTGAGATAGTGCAGTTAAAAAATGTTCAGCCAATGTAGAAGGTTACATGAGTTTACAGCACTGAGAATCTTGCCCACAATTTCTGCTGTGAGAAGTCAACCTCTGAAATAAATATGGTCCTTTCCACAGTTGCCCATATAATGAAAATGTTGCTATTCTACTGGCAATCATTTGCAAATATTCCTCTTTTCTAGCAGTCAGCATTTGGAAGGCTGGGGCCAAAGTTTTGTGTAGAGCATTTCTTGAAATAGTGCATTCTTCTTTCAATTCCCTGGGTGCTGCAGAATTCTGTGTGGAGGATGACATTTTGTTTTTCTCAATAGCTAACAGATTTTTATTCACATATTATTCCTGTGAACTTTCAGTTCCTTGTCCTTATGGAATGAGCTGCCACTCACATTTTTAAATGACTCATCCTCTCCTTGGGTGAAATAGTCTATTTCTTACACTGCCTGTTGCAAGATACAACTCCTTTCTTTCAGCTATGTGCCATCTAATCTTTGTAACACTCTCAGTTGCCTGGTTTTCTCTTAGCAAGAATATTCATTACATTTTTCCCGATAAAAGACTTTTGCT
Source organism: Cnemophilus loriae (assembly GCA_013397755.1). Taxonomy (NCBI): domain Eukaryota; kingdom Metazoa; phylum Chordata; class Aves; order Passeriformes; family Corvidae; genus Cnemophilus; species Cnemophilus loriae. The sequence continues at coordinate 4,604,205 of VZTF01006149.1, forward strand.
CTATCCCAGGGACATTATAAGTGACTTTAAACTTAGCTGTAGATCTGAGGATGTTATGGCTGTGTATCCAGTTGCAAGAAAATCATCAGATAATTTTGATTCTCCAAAAAATAGACCCAGTGTGTAGTCAGCAGAGTTTTTGAATTGCTACTTTCCTTTTGTGAATGTTATACATTATTCATGCAGTAAATATCTGCAAAATGAAATAAAGTAGCTGCCCAGACTGTTTACACAATCCACCTCCTCTTCCTGGACTACTCTAGTACTCTTGCAAGAAGACAGCACTTATGATTGATATTTCCAGCTTTAGTTCTCTATGCAGCAAATTTTGGTGCAGACACTATACCAATACCATTATATTTATAATAACAAATGTGTTCTACTTTGAAGTTACGTGGTGCAGTCTCAGTGTTTATTAAAGAGAGTCAGGAGTTATACAGCTATAAAGTGGCTGATGGTACTTTAATAGTATAAAATGTTAACAAAAGATGCAAGTTCATCTTAATCATTACATTCATATGATGATAACATCAATAGAAGGAAAATTAATGGGAATCAGGATGAAATGAGATCAGGCACACGGCAAAATGCAAGGCGATTGGATACAACCAGCACAGCTTTACCAAGGGCAAGTACTGCCTGACTTAGTGGCCTTTTCTGACGGAGTGACTCCATCAGTGGACAAGGCAAGTGTTACAGATGTCATTGATCTGGAATTCTGTAAAGCCTTTTGACACAATCTCCCACAGCATCCTCTCTCTATTGGAAAGACACGTATCTAATGGGTGGACTGTTCAGTGGATAAGGCAGTGGTGGGATAATCACATCCAGAGGGTGGTGATCAAGTCCCGATGGATGTCAGTGACAAGTGGTGTCCCTCAGGGGTTTGTATTGGGACCAGTGTTGTTTAATATCCTCATTAATGACACAGATGAAGGTACCAAGTGCACACAGCAAATTTGCAGATGACATGAATCTGAGGGTAGCTGTTGGCACACCTGAAGGATAGGATGCCATCCAGAGGTACCTGGACAAATTCAGACAATAAGACCGTGGGAATCTCATGAGGTTTAACAAGACCAAGGACAAGGTTCTGCACCTGGGTTGGGGCAAACCACGGAATCAGCACAGGCTCGGGATGAACAGACCAACAGCAGCCCTGAGAGAAGGACTTGGGGGTGCTGGTGGGTGAGAGCTGGACATGACCTAGCCATGGGCACTCACAGCCCAGAGAGCCAAACATGTCCTGGGCTGCATCCAGAGCACCGTGGGCAGCAGCGGAGGGAGGAGATTCTGTTGTTCTGCTCTGCCCTGGTGAGACCCCATCTGCAGTGCTGCACCCAGNATTCAGACAATGAGACCGTGGGAATCTCATGAGGTTTAACAAGACCAAGGACAAGGTTCTGCACCTGGGTTGGGGCAAACCACGGAATCAGCACAGGCTCGGGATGAACAGACCGACAGCAGCCCTGAGAGAAGGACTTGGGGGTGCTGGTGGGTGAGAGCTGGACATGACCTAGCCATGGGCACTCACAGCCCAGAGAGTCAAACATGTCCTGGGCTGCATCCAGAGCACCGTGGGCAGCAGGGGAGGGAGGAGATTCTGCTCTTCTGATCTGCCCTGGTGAGACCCTATCTGCAGTGCTGCACCCAGCTCTGGGGTGCCCAGCACAGGAAGAACATGGACCTGTTGAAGCAAGTCCAGAGGAGGGTCAGCAAAACCAGAGGGATGGAGCACATGTACTGTAGAGCACATCTACTATGAGAAAAGATTGAGAGAATTGGGATTTTGCAGCCTGGAGAAGAGAAGGTGGCCTAATTTTGGCCTTCATGTACCTGAAGGAGCCTACAGGAAAGATGGAGAGAGACTTTTTTACAAGGGTCTGGAGTGACAGGACAAGTGGGAATGGATTCAAACTGAAAGAGAGCAGCTTTATATTAGACATTAGGAAGAAATTCTATATTGTGAGAATGGTGAGGCACCCAAACAGTTGCCAAGGAAGATGTGGATGNCAGCAAAACCAGAGGGATGGAGCACATGTACTGTAGAGCACATCTACTATGAGAAAAGATTGAGAGAAGTGGGATTTTGCAGCCTGGAGAAGAGAAGGTGGCCTAATTTTGGCCTTCATGTACCTGAAGGAGCCTACAGGAAAGATGGAGAGAGACTTTTTTACAAGGGTCTGGAGTGACAGGACAAGTGGGAATGGATTCAAACTGAAAGAGAGCAGCTTTATATTAGACATTAGGAAGAAATTCTATATTGTGAGAATGGTGAGGCACCCAAACAGTTGCCAAGGAAGATGTGGATGTCTCACCCCTGGAAATGTTAAAGGCCGGGTTGGATGGGGCTTTGAGCAACCTGGTCTAGTGGAATGTGTCTCTGCCCACAGCAGTGGGACTGGAACTAGATGATTTTTTAGGTCACTTCCAACCCAAGTCAATCTGTGATTCTATGAAATGCTAAAAAGGAGTGTTGAAAACTCAGTCTGTCCAAGGTAGAATTCCACCTTATTCATTCACAGAATAGGGTCGATATTCTTGTCCTTCCTTCATTCAAAAGACCAGCCTTTAGAGAGCATGCAGACATTTCTCTCAGGCGCTGTTCTTTGAGAAAAACAATTATTTCCTCTGGGCATCACACTTATTTGTTTGTTTGTAGACAGTGAGGGGCAAGGACAAAGGAAAGGCTGCCTTTCTCATAATCAGTCCTAGTTACAACTCAAATTAGTATTTAAGAAGTGCTGTCTAGTCCTATCCAGAGCAAATATCCAGATGGGGGGGCTCCCTGAGGTGTGGGTGCCACCACACCAACGTGTAGTCTAAACAAAAATTGAAAAAATTGCTGTATTGTAAAAGTATTTTGACTGCAGCATGAGGAGATCTTGTATATCTTGCCAGACCAATAAAGCAATAATTATTTTATCTAAACTATAGAATTTTATGGTAAGATGTCTGCATAACTGTAATATATGCTATAAATCTTATTGATTTTCAGTTATTTACAGGCAGAATACATTATTCTCAGGACAGAAAACTTGGGGACAATTGGAACCCCGTAGAGTAAGGCAGCACTTAGTGTTTCTGGTATTTGAAATTTTAGACTCAGGTACTTATATCCATTTGTAGTTCTGATGTTTTATCTGTATGAATCCTGCCACCACGACCCCAGATCTTGGCAGAGACATATTGACCTGATTTCAGTTGGGTAAAACATTGACAGTCAACAAATATATGGTGTTTGTCAGGAATGTGGAGAAGGGTAGCAGCACTAGCAAAATAAACATAGCAGAAATAGCTAAAATAAACAACAGAGGCAGGCTGCTAGGCATGCTACTCCTAAAGAGCTTCAGATTTGGATTCTCCAGTAGTCAGCAACAGGTATATTTCTTTTCCAGCCTTGCTCAAAAGACACTGGAGACTTGGAGACTATAGATGACTTGTTAGGACTGGGTCAATGGAAATTAAATCACCTGTAGTCAACAAGAAGCTCGTGCTTAGAATCTTCACTGAATTAATATTTCTTTTGGAGGTAATACCAATCCCTGGTGTGCCTATCATTAATCTGAGATCTGTAACTAATCTCATTCATTCCAAAAAGTGTATTTTTAAAGTTTTTGTAATTCTACTAGCTTCTGTGGGACTGTACACCTGCTTAAGATGAAACACATGCTTCTGTGCTTTGCTGAATTTGAGCTTTGGATTTAGTAAAAGCTTAAAGACTGACAATAATAATAACAATAAAGCTGCTATAATTAAGACAGTGACACTAAGATGGTTACCGCTGTGGCTACACTGAGCCATATATATGGTAACATACAGCACAGTAACAGTAATTACACACTTCACTAGTTTTTATTGTAATGTATGCTATAGTGCAACTTAATTTCCATCCTGTGCATATTAACCCAAGATACATTTAGAGTGTTTACTACCTGGGTCGTTTGAACAGGAATGGGGATTATGTGTTTAATGTGCATGTAGAATAAAAATAACATTTGCATTACTTATATGAAACTGGGAGTTATAACGAAACCTTGTACGTCTTAACCACAGGAGTTTTGAATATTAACTTATTAAAACAGCCCGCTTTGAGACTGTATTCAAGCAAAGTTTTCACTTTACAACCCTACAGCCTTGAGCTCCTAAAATATTGCTTTTGTTTTCAGACCCCCTTCAGGCAAGAGCTCATTATGTTCAAAGTCTAATCAATGTATATAATTGGAAGGCAAACAATGCTGAGCTACAGCATTGTCAAATTAAACCCAATTTCGCATACCGTAACTAGTTAAGTACTTGACTGCTCCAGAAATTTATGTTATATGGAGTATCCAAGCAACTTGGCTGCATTTGAAAGAACATCATTGCTGCAACCCCCTTTTCCATCTGTGGGGTTTATAACTCAGCTGTTCTAATGTGCTTTGGGCTGAGCAAAGGTGGTATACAAGCTCTTGAGCCAGATGCTGTAATTCTCCCTCCCTGAAGCTCCTCAAAATTAAAAAGCTGTGGGTTGGGCTGCTTTTGAGAGGTTTTTCCTTATAGAATAAGAATGGATCATTTTGGCCAATTTGGGATGTTTCATTTATACCCATTAAATACAAAAGTGCATTCATTTTTCACACTAAGGTTGTGCAACTCAGCAGTCCTACATAATAGCTGGTGCAAAAATTGAGGTGGTAAAACATATAAACCAAGGTCTTTGTTGATACCAGTGCTGGTAGCTGAGCTTCCAGCTCAGTTTTACTCCCTGTCAGCTACAAAAAAAACCACTTGTCCATCTTGTTTCTTCAGTCTCCTCTGTTTCTGCTTTTCCAAACTTTCAATTATTTTATTTTATAAGAATCTGTGGGTTTGTGCCAGGTTTTTATGGGCTTGCCTTTGTTCTCAAACCTTTTCTCACACTGTGTATATTGATTGGAAAACATGATTCAGACCTTCCAAATTAGGACCAGGGTATTTTTGCATGTGCAAATCTGATGACTAAAAATATTTTTTCTGGGATTAATGGTCAATTATGTTCTCTTCGCTCAGTCATCTGGAAAACTAATAGTCCCAATAAACTTAACAAATAATATATTTTTAAATTTTTGTCTCAGAAAAAAATTGAGGTCAAAAGTGACAATTTGATCATCTAATATTACTTCAAAATATATCAATTCTAACCATATATATTTTAATTTTCAAGAACCCCACTGAAAAGGGCAGATATCTCTCTCTTTATTTCTTTTCGGACTATTTCTTTCTGGGAGCTATTAAGAGCCACATTCTCATGGACTTTTATTTATTTACTTGCTTTTGAACACCTTCTGATTGGTTCATTATAACTAATGGAGTAGTTCCTACACACACATTTACATGCAGTTAATGTGTATCATGCCATCTGGAACTAATGATCTTGTAGAGACAGCTTACTTGATAATAAATCACTTTCAGCTATACTTACACAGTCTCAGAAGGGTTGGTTTTGGGGTTTTATTTGCTTATCAACAACAACAAAAAAATTAAACCTTTTGCCAATTTTCCCATCTCTTTCAAATCTACATTAGGGTTCACTTTTGCCACTTTTACCCATGCAAAGAAGATCTAACTATAACAGTAACACCACTGGCATCATTTGACTTGTTGGAGAGAGAGCAAATTCTTCATTTGTTTTGTGATTCCACATTTGAATCCATACAATTATTTAGGTGTATACAAGAAACAAGCTGTCCTCATTTCGACACAAAACAATATATACCCATTTAAAAATATTTAATCTTAAACATGAGAAGAACTAATGTTGTTATGAATAATCATGTTCTTAAAGGATCTTAGATAACATGTATATCTGTTAAAATTTTCAAACAAAATTTTGATTTGGTACTTATGCTACTAAATAAAATGGTAATTTCCCTCTTTTTTTCCTCTTCCTTTTCTTTCTTCACCCCATAGAGCTGGTAACAACCTGGATGCATTTATTCCAAGATTTGGAAGGAAATATCTGGTTTTATTCTGGTTTGCCCTTCATGACAATATCTTCATCTCTTTTGTACAGAAACACATCTTTCTGTGCATGCAGTGTACGGTCCCAGAGATGACTGATCTAGGTGGGGGGCTGAGAACTACGTGGTCTCTGTGAAGCAGAACTAATTAGCAAGGATATAAAATTATACTGAGGCTTTCAGGACCCAAATGGGCAGCTTTGCAGGCTGCTGCCCAGTGCCATGAAGTCATTCATGTTCAAGGAGTTTTCAACATGGTGCAGCACCACACTAGGCAAACACACGTGTTCTGCTGAATTTAAGATAGTAACACCTGCAGTTTTCAAAAGATTTTTTTATGTTTTTGTGTTAGCATGGTACAGACAAATAATGTTCAGGCCGCAGGTAGACGACTGTGTTTCTGACTTTGTCCTGGCCTAACATTAAACTAGCTTTAGAGAAGTGAAACTATTTGGGAGTGATATGAGTGGCAACTCATGTGGGAAACATGTGGGAAGTGAAAAAGTTGGTCAAGGAATGCAAAAGAAAAGATCGGATTTGAGATGAATGTGTTTAATGCTTCCTGAGGGTGGTGCTGGGCAGCCCTGCCCTCCATCACTGGGGGACAATAAGGCAAATCTGTACCACACAAATCAAATATGCATCAGTGACCACAACTGGGGAAGGGGGAGGCTTTTCCAGGATGGCTGGAAAGAACTGAATGGTAATCTCCAATCACAGAATTATCTGGTCATATAGAACATGTACATAAGGCCCAATAGTCCTAATGCAGGTTATGGTACAGTGGTAATAGACTTATATTGACAACATATTTGGTCCTCAAGTTTTCAAAATTTAGGGATGAAGCAAGCTTAATATAGGGATGTCTGAAGTTTCAATCCCTCCTCTGTCTTTTTCTTCTCGCTCATGTATCTGACACCTTATTCATTCTCAGTAAGTCTTACTTTCCCCGTGTAGACCAATTCTGTAGCCTTTCTTCATGCTTTCTCACATTCTAGCCTGGTTTCTCCTGTGGAATTAACTAATCATATTTCCCTTTTGCTGAGGGTAAGAGCTTGTTCTCTGAGACTGCAATCTTGTAATTAAAGAAAGCTTACAATGCCAGTGTCAATCACACTGCTCTGAAAGTTGATAGCAATGACCTCAGCTATGTTCCATTATACAGCAGCTTTCAGACTATGATCAGCAAAGTAATGCTTTAGGGACATGGATCTGACTCAGCCTGTAACTAAGGGTTTAAATGGTGCTCAGACTTCTGCTCCTGACCCATTCTTTTCTATGCTTTACAAGATAATATCTGCATATGAAGAATGTCTGAAAGACTATGTTTTTCTATTTTCCCTCAAAACATGCTGTGCTGAAAATGTGCCTCTAGGACCTAAATGGAGAGGAATCATAGAATGGTTTGGGCTGGAAGGGATCTTTAAAGGTCATCTAGTTCAAACCCCTTGCAATAAGCAGGAACATCTTCAGCCAGATCAGGCTGCTCAGAGCACCGTACAGCCTGACCTTGACTATTTCCAGGGATGGGGCATCCACCACATCTCTGAGCAATCTGTTCCACCATAATAACAAAAAAATCTTCCTCATATCAAATTTTATCTCTCCTTTAAATCTATCCCCTTTCAGTTTAAAAACATTACTCCTTTTCCTGTTGCATCTGGCTCTACTAAAAAGTTTGTCCCCATCTTTCTTACAAGTCCCCTTTAAGTATTGAAGGGTTGCAAAAAGGTCTCCCCAGAGCCTTCTCTTCTCCAGCCCCAGCTCCCTCAGCCTGTCTCCATAGGAGAGGTGCTCCAGCCCTGTGACCATTTTCACAGCCCTTCTCTGGAGTCTCTCTAGCAGGTCCACATTGTTGTGTTGGGGATGCCAGAGCTGGATGCAGTACTACAGGTGGAGTCTCATGAACGCAGAGAAAGGGAGAATTGTCTTCCTTGACCCTTGACCTGCTGGCCACACTCCTTTTGATGCAGCCCAGGACACGTTTGGCTTTCTGGAGTGTGAGTGTACATTGCCAGGTCGTGTCCAGCTTTTCCTCCACCAGTACCCCCAAGTTCTTCTGTGTAGGACTGCAGAGCTCAATCTGCTCATCTCCACAGTGCAACAAATAAAAAAATCATGTTATATGTTACAGTTATGGTCTTCAGCCCTGTGATATAGATGACTAGGATCAAAATAGTCATTCCATAGACTTTTCTAGAGAAACTAAACCAAAAAAAGTAACCAAGTAATATCAGAAAGTATTTTAACCTGCCCTTTCCCTTCCTCCCATTCTAGATAAAAAGAAGCTAAAGAAGACATAATTTTCTTGTGCTGTCTTTCAATATAACAGAATTGGGTAGGTGGGTACTTCTCACCCACCTCAAGTGAATGTTATCCTCAGAAATGTTCATTTTGACTCCCAAATGATAAAAGGCATGGTTAAGGAAATACTATTTATATAGTGGATCCTTTATATAATGCATCCTTCTACTACTAAACTTTTAGGACACACATACAGTGTGATTTGAGCATGGTGTAAAGACAACTAAGGTAGATGCATCCCAAGTTGGTAAATCTGCATAAAAGAGTGGGAATTTGTTAGGGTTGGAGTGAAGACCGTCTAGATGCATTAGTGTGATGCTTATGTGCAGCTAAGTTCTGTGGTTTTGTGTTCTGTGTCTGGGCTCTCTGCTGTGGGACAGGCTCCATTTGCAGTGTTGATGTGATATGGCGTCTCCCTGAGAATCTTAAATCAATTTTCCACAACATACATTATTTGAAAAGACTGCTTGTGAACACTTTTTTTCTGAATTGTATCAATTTCTTACCAGCCACGTTTATTGTGTGATTTGATCTATCACTTCAGTTCTCTCCAAACACAATACAAGTGTAAGTGGAGACATGATTTTCTAAAGGAAGAAGTATGAAATTAGTTTCCTTCTTTGAAAATCATATAAAGATAGGATCCAAATGCCTAACATAGGGAGCTAACCTAGATGGGCTGGATTTCCTTTTAGAGGCCTTCAGAGACACTTATTTTCCCCACTAACTATATTGGAAGCCAGAGTATTTGCTTTAGTAATAAAAGGTCTATCATTCTCCTATTAGCCATAGAGAATACAATCTATGAACCTTTGGACTTTTCTACTACGTGGGAAACCTGGGTAGATTTTTGACCACATGGTAAAGATGATGCCCATGTTTCCTCTTAGTATATGCTGCATCTTTAGATTGCCAGATGATTAGTAGTGCTTCTAGGTTAAATTAATAAGATGTGGTTTAATGTTCTTGAAATGAATTGAATTCCAAAAAATCCAGGTGACCATTTGGCAGGAGTAGAAATTTCAATACTATGGCATAAGATACGAACACACAAAATCAAAGTCTAGCTGAAATACTTCTATATTTAACCACTGCTTGAAGAAATATGCTAAGTATTTTTGGTAAATATCAATTAATTATGTAATGAAAATCATTATATTTATGACATTTTTTAATGTTGAAGTAAGAATGGTTTAAGCTAGGTGGAGCACAGGATTAACATTTAAAATGACCTCAATCTACCGGATAATTGGTTCAAAATTGACAAAATGAGATTCAACAAAAAGCTAATGTGCAATATCTTGTGAAATTAATTACGCACAGAGAAAATAAAGACTGGCCAACTAGGCAACACCACTGCAAAAAGCAGTGGAGCTAAAATGGACTGAAAACTGAACACATCATCAACAAGATGTTGATAAAAGGAGAAATCACCTTCAGCAATATAGGAAAAGTAACGTTGAAGAAAGACAACCAGGTAATTATTGCTCACTATCCTGCGCTAGGGGAGGAAGCATCTGGGGTACTATGCCCATTTCAAGAAGATGAAGATAAATTGGAGAGAATCCAAAGGATGCATACAAGGATGATTAGAGGCTGGGAAACATCACCTCTGAGGAAATGTTCTAAATAATTAGATTTGCTTATTCTAGAAGAGAGAGAATGGCGTTAAGAGAAAGGGAAGAAGTCTGCAAGAGGGGCATGTGGGAGCTGTGGTAAAATCTGCAAAAGGCTGCAGTGATCTGTTGTTCTCCAAGTCCACTGGGTTTGTCATACAAAAACTAATTTCCTTAATTCTTGAGGGAGTGAGACAAAAAAAAAGTCTTTTCATTAGATACTAGGAATTAATTTTTATTAATTTTATTATTTTATTTTTAAATTAATATTTGAATATTTCTTAATTTTTGATAATTTAATTAATTTTGTTGCTTTTTCTTTTCTTTTCTTTTCTTTTCTTTTCTTTTCTTTTCTTTTCTTTTCTTTTCTTTTCTTTTCTTTTCTTTTCTTTTCTTTTCTTTTCCTTAGTTTCTGGAGAACAACAGCTAATTATTGTTCCTTCAGTAAAGAGGAAAGAGAAAAACCTTTTTTTTTTGATGAAGTTCTGTTTGCCCTTTCCCACGCTGAAAATGTTTTGAAAGTTTCAAAAACTTGAAAAGTATAGAGGTGATCTGCATGAGGTATTGATGGCAATACTAAAACACAGAACCACAGCAGGTGTGAGGCTGGAAGGGACATCTGGAGGTCCAACCTCTCTGCTCAGGAAGGGCCACCCAGAGACAAACACCCAGAACCATGTCCATATGGCTTTTGGATACCTCCAAGGACCACAAGCTCCACAAGACCTTTGGGCAACCTCTGCTACTTCTTCGTCAACCTCACAGGATTAAAATGTTTCCTGCTGTTCAGAGGGAACCTTCCATGTTGAAATTTGTGCTTGTTGTCCTTCTGTCAATGGGCACCACTGAAAAGAGCCTGCCTCAGCCTCTTAACACCTTCCTCTCAGGAATTTAGATGCTTGACAAGATCCTCTTAAGCTTTCTTTTTAATAAGTTCAGCAATCCCAGCTTTCTTAGTCTGTCCTCATAGAGGAGAAAGTCTAATTCCCAGCTGTGACACCAGTTTTCAATTCACGTGAAACAGAAAATAGAATAGGGCAGAACAGAGTAGATATATAACATATATAAATATAAATATATATAAGGACATATATAAATACATGAAAACTATAGTTAGCCACTTTCCTATTTGGAAGTGATCTGAGTAAATGTATCAGAACTTCCAATTAAACTTGTTGGTGGAAATATGTCTGTCTATGATTCAGCCTGATTATTAGACTGATAAAACCTGTGACCTTCCTCATCTGCTTTGAATGGAAATCTTTCTTTTTTTTTCCATGAAAGTCGGATCACCTTCTAAGAATCCAGTAGCAAAGGTGGGAGATGGGGAGTTGCAGACTCTAAGGCTGAAGTCAAGTCATTTGTGAATCCAAGCACTCTCAGATTATTTCCTGCCAAGGCTGAAAGCAAAGAGAGAGCTATATCTGAACTGAGAACTCCATAATTTGGTCTCATATATAAGTAATTTTTAGTTAGTTTAAATAATATATTTGAAACATTTAGAAATATTTGCATAGTTTCCCTATAAAGAGAATGGGTAGTGAAGTGGGGAGGCAAAATGAGCACATGAATAGCCTGGGTACATCAAATATTATTACTTTTGCGCTGATAGATTTGTCGATACACAAATGCTCTGACTACTTGGGATAGAGCATTCTTCCGCATCACTGGGTCTGTTAAATACTTCTAGTTTTAGAAAGCATTAATGTGCATATTTAATTTCATTCATTCAGCATTTGCTTAGAAAATGGACTGCTCATTAGCAGGTATCTCTGTTTGGCTCATGGAGCGTGCTGAAATCTTGCCTGTGCACTCAGATGTCCACCACAGCTCTCAGAGAGGTCAAAGCCAATGCTTCCTCTGGTTGTAAGCACTCAGACATTCCTAACTTGCTTTGTTTCTCTTACTATTTCAACATGAAGAGACATCTCCCATTTTAAGTCTGACTAACGCTGCTACAAGAAAGATCAAGAGCATCCTGTGCAAAAGAACAAATGTTGTGGGAGGTAGATATTTCCAAAATATAGGGGAACTAAAATTAGAAAAATGTTTACATTAATACCAAACCACATGATCTACAAATTATCTGCTCTTACTACTTTTTTAATGAAAAAATATGTTTGATTGTTGATCAGATGCATAAGAGGCCTTTACTGGTCCTAAATCAGCCCCATCTGGGGCCTCTCCAAGCCCTGCTGATGGTCCTAAGGCTCTATTTCAGCTCAGCCCTAATCTCCTTTTGCTCCTGCCTGGGCTTTCTGGATGGATTCCCTGGGATGGATATCCCACTTACAATATCTTGCCAAAGTTTTACCACATACTCATTTTTCTTGTGATAGATGCTGGCATAAGACGTAGCACAGATCTATTAAATTTTAGCTTTTTACTTCATAAATCCTATGCCAGATTTTTTTTTTTCCCCGAAAAGATAATGCAAAAGAAGGAAGAAAAAATTTTAAAAAAAGAGGAAAAAATACATAGCTTCTCTGAGTAGTTATTAGTTCTTAGACTTCTCTGAGTAGGAAATTAACTCCTCCCAGGATCCTGTCAATTGTCTTTTCCCTGGTCTTTAGCCAGGCTAGCTTGGGTTGTGAGAGGAATTTTTCTGGTGAGCCTCACAGAGCAACAGCTCACTTAGCAAGCAATTTTTCTCGTGCACAATGAGACATGCATCTTGTTCAAGAAGTCTTCTAGACATGCACGAACAGAAAATTGCAGAACACCCTTCACTTCTACATAATAATTGCAAATCGCTTGGGCTGCTACAAATTCTACTGCAAAACACCAGTTTCACCATCAGCCTTGTCGGAAGTCACTCTCACTGCTCAACTGAAATAATAATAATTACCAGAATCAACTAGGAACTTCTGGGATTAGGAGTATAAATCTCACAACACAGCTGAAGAACATCCTTGCTTGGTGTTTTCGCAAGTCAATTATTTGAAGGAAAGGCACTGACTAGGGAGTTAAGGATGCTGGAGAAGGCCTTTTACAACAGTTATGTCTATTTAAACTCTCTTCCATACAGCCTCTGAAACACAATGATTTATTCAGGATAGCAAATAAATTCTCGTCCAATGGCCTGAAGAGAATGTCTGTGGAGCAAGGGTATAAAGGTGCCTCTTTATTCCTTTGTGACTAGTTTTGAACCATTAATAATATATTCATGATAAAAAAGCATAAAAACCCCATAGACATTTTTGCTGACTGTGTGCTGTATGGTTCAGATAAGAAACAAATTGTGTTACTTAAATCATTCAAGCTGCTTTTATCATGTATGTCTTGCATCATACAATCCTGATCCACAGGTTCTCACTGAAAATACTCTTTTGGTGCCTCAGGTGAACAGGCTCTTGCTTCATAATGAGCTCAATTTTTGAATTATTTTGTGAAGTGTAGTATCTGTATTTTACAGACACAGGGTAGAAAAAGTTTAAAATTTGGTCTGAAAACAAAAAGCAAAAATACAAAAATATAAAATAATTTTAATGGATTAGTAATTTTCAACATTCTCTTTGAGAAATAAGTGGTTGTAATAATGAGTCAGAGCTATTTAGCAACTCACTTTGATTTTCTGTATTTGCCTTGAAAGAAAGTAATTCAGTCCATTTTACCCAATCTAGTGACTTATGCCAAGTCCAATCTAAAAAATTATGGTGTGAATTTCGATTTGTTGCACCTGCCTTTATATAGCTAAGATATAGTATAGGATGGCTATGTCTGTGCAAGTTTGTCTGTGTCTCCTGTGATCGATGGAGAGACATAAATATTTTTAGGGCACAATTCAATTAACCAAATGCAGACATCTCCTTTAGGATGAAATGAATTTTACCTTGGCAATACTTAATTGTCTCTATTGATTATTAGATGAAGCTGGTGTGACTAATTTAGATAGAATTATCTACATTTGGTCAGGCAGGCCAAACTTAGCATTAGAGAGGGACAGAAAAACTTTATGCAATCCCGGAACTCCTCTGATATTTCAATACTTTTCTCTTTGCTGAATGAGTTAAAAAATTTTCAAGGTTTCAGAAAATGTGCGTACATATGGGAAAATAAACCGATGGTCACATTAATGACTTGGGTATTGCCCCAGTGGTTTTCCCAGTAGTATTTTTTAATACTACACAGTAATATGAATTTTATATTAAAGATGATATAACCTTGGTCTATACATAAAAATAGTATAACACTAGAAAACATGAGAAGTTAGAGATTTTGGATGTTAGTAATTTCTAATATTAAAGTAATTCTTCTTTTGCTGGTAACCTCATGAGTTGCGCTTCTAGAGCTGAGGTTAATATTACATTCAGTTTCAATCAGAACAAGCTCTGCTTATTCAAAAGGATTGCACCAGAATTACTCTGGGAAGTAGACTGGCGTGAAAACTGAATAACTATTTTCTGTAATAACAAAATTTCCAGTCAGCTCTGCACATTGAAACCACAGCACTACCAACTTCACAAATGAAAATTCAAATTTCCAGAAACAATATGCAGAGTTATAGATGCATAATCTTTAGAAATAAGCTATTACCACACAGTGACCTGAAATTCAGGCAGTGATGAAGCATGACTTTGTCTTCCCTTCAGTCACTGAGCAGAAAACCTGGAGCTTTGCTTCTCAGAGGTACCTGTTGGAAACTGCACTGCTGTGGAGAAAACTCCAGCTGATGTGGGCTCACGTCTGTCCTCCCTGGGCAGTCCTAGCCCTCTCCAGAGGAAACCAGTCCCATCTGTATGTCACACAATCATCAGTACTGGTGCCCTCCGGAGCATTTTGGTTTTCTTGTGTCTCTGACACACACTCATTATTTTCTGGGGCTTCTTTCTCTCTGTTTCAGGTCAAAGGGACAGAAAGAATGAAAAGGTTATGCCAGAGCTCATCAGAGCAGCGCTTTTCCAGCATTATGTTTTGTGCCTTGTGCTCTTATGAGGGTGCAGAGAAGAAACTGAGAACAAGGCCGGCTCAGAGGCTGTTAGAACAATACCGCTGCCAGAGAAACACAACAATGATGTGATACACTCCCATGCTTCTGATCTGGAGTGAGTGTCATGGTGATCTTGTCAGTGTGTCTTGGTTTCCTCTTGGAATTGTCTGGCTTCAGAAGGAAACTGAAGTCTGAACTAGCTGACAAACAAACTGGGCATGTGAGCAAACAGAATTTTGAAGTGAAAGCAAGGGCAAGCCAAGGTGACAAAGCTGTCTGTTAGTTTCAAGTGATGCTGCGTCAAAGCTCTTGGAGGCTCTTCTGGCCTGGGGTGGTTCCACTGTGCTTGGAGCCTTGCCCGGTTGCTCTCCCTAACCTCACTTCACCCATTCCCCTGCAAGCCCCCAGAGGACAGAGACAAGGACAGAAGAGTGAGATGTAGTCGGAGTGGTCACACAAAATGATTCAGACAGCTACATGTATTGACAAGAGCGAGGAAAACAGGGCAACCACAAGAGAAAGTCTCAGCAACAGAAGTCTTTTGGGGCTGTTGTTCTAGTGGATGTATCACTGCAGCCTGCTCAGCCTTTCTTGCAGCTTTAGAAGCTGTTGGAACTGGAAGGCAGGATAATCGAGAATATTTTGCTTTTGCCAGGCTGCCTTATCCCAGAGTGTCCTGGTTTGGGACAAATTTGGAAAGAAACTTCCAGAGGAAGTCTCTTCTAAAGGGCCAAGTTCTAGCAGCCCCTCCTCCACTCTAGGTTCGGGAGAAAATCTCCTCGGAGAAAAAGTGGAAAAAGCTGTTTATTTAACAAGCAAAGTATTCACAAGCATGAAAACGAATAATAGGAAACAATAAACCTCTCTTGCTCTGAAGAGATGGTAAAATCAGAGAACAGAGTCCTTCCGTGGATGTGTCCCAGCTCTCACTCTCTCCGGAGCTCAGGGTTGGGCGTCCAGGCCGCAGGGCAGCTCGGGCCCCGGTGGGGCCACACAGCGTGGGCTGCCCTGTGGTTACTCGGGTCTGTCAGTCCAGAGCCGGGCAGAGCTGAACAGCACAGTCCAAGAAACCCTTTTTCTAAGCTAACGAGGGAAAAAAACTTAAAAGCAAGAAGAAACAAAAACTCCCTGATCCGTGCGGCTGCACAGTCCAGCGAGAGAGGAATTCCGGGGGCGGAAGTGAGGTTTTTCTTCAAAACAAACTGCGCGCCGTCGCTTTTCTCCGCTTCTCCTTCCCTCGCTCCCGGATGTAGTTTAAAGGCACAGGGCCCATTCGTGGGTAAAAGAACAGATGATGGGGATATTAGACCATACAGTCACCCCAGGACACAGAGAAATGCAGAGGGTGGGTGCTCCTGTTGCACAATACTTCCTTTGCCTTTCTCTATTCAACACCACCTCAAGAAAAAATAGAAATGAGAAAATTAAGGAATGATGTAGCTAAACCTCCTAGGCCTGAAACAGTAGAAATGGAGAAGTCAAAGGGGAAATGACAGCAAAAATAGTTTTTACTACAGAAGAACTAAAATTTTCATATAGAAGTTGTGAATGCCCTATTCCTGAAAGTGTTTAATGCCAGGTCTGATGGTGAAAGGTGTCCCTGGCCACAGCAGGAGGCTTGGAACTAGATGATTTTCAAAGTCCCCTCCAACCCAGCCTGTTCTATGATTCTATGAATAAAAGGTAAAGTGAATGTACAAATATTACAACACATATACACCACAAAAACACACAAAATGACAGCTATAAGGTAACTTTATTTCTGAAAATAGTCTAGAGCAGTCCCATTTTTGAATGATTTTCAGTTTAGTCATGCATAGGTGACCAGCTGTGAAACTAATTACAGAAATTTGAAAAGCACTGACACTTGTGTCAATGAAACACACTTGTGAAAATGTTTTTCAAAACAAGATGTCAGAGTGGACAAAAAGGCTGAGGTGATCCTTTGACTTTTCTGAGTGGAAGAACCAGCTTTGTCATTTTGTTGGGGATAGATTTAAGAGGCTTGAAAAGAGACCAAAAACAAGACATTTTGAACAAAGTGCACACAGAGGTAAACCTGAGAAGTTCTAGAACAGGGTTGTGAAAAAGCAATTGGTATTTGCCCAGAAAAATGCGCTACCACTGACTTCATGTTGGACACACAAGGCTTTAGCAGTGCTAATGTTCTGCAAGGGAAACCAAAATACTGCAGAAAAAGAGAAAACAAAATTAAATCAAAGACAGAAAATAGTGAAAAATCATGCAGAGTTCAAAGTCAGAATCCCCACTAAATCATACAGAGATGCAAGATACCTAAGATTTTTGAAAATATGCAAGACCTGCCAAAGATTATGCTGCTTTGTGAAAGTCTGCAAGTGGAAGGCAGAGTTTGCACAGCATGGACAAAGAGGATGCCAGCAGCATTATTAGTTTGGATGGTTTTTTTCAAAACAAGAATGGACAAAACTGCAGCAGAAAATATCTAAGCTGTCAACAAAAAAAGGTAAATATATTATTTATTAATTCCAAGTTGAACAAGGAGCACAGATTTTCACCCTGTGCACGATAAAGCTGAGGGTAGCTGTGTCCTGGGCAGTCTTTCTCCTGTTCCGTGTTTACAAAGATATGTGTTTCACTGGGCACTGATATTGGAAGGCAATCATTTTTCCTTCCCCCACAGCAGTAGACCTCTGGATACACAAGCAGAGCCAAAATGTTATTAGAAACAGTGCTTTTGGCACTGAGCAAAAAGCGTCAAGCCTTATGATTAAAACTTTGCACTTTAGGGAACTTACTCCCCAAAGGGAAGATGAAAACTAAATATATGGGTAAATAATGAACTGGAAAAGTTACAAGTTACACTTTCACTGTGTGTTCATATGTGTGTGTATATGCTCATTTTCAAGTGGAAACAAGTTAAGCCTCTGGTCTCATCAGGGAATGAACTGACTGGGAATTCAGGGGATCAAAGCCATTGAGGATGAGTTAATTTATAAAAAATAGAAAACTCTCAGTAGGATCAGGAAGAAAACTGGCAGAACTTAAATGTCCTGGAGTTAATGAGTTTAAGAACTGACGACATGTGTGTACTTAACAGTAGGAAAAAAAACCCAATACTGCCTTTCATGTTCTGTGTGTACCCTCAATATAACAACATGAATTTGCACAGTTCACAGTTAACCTTCCCTTCGGGAGATGCTGGCTCTGCCTGTTGTTCTATTACACCAGTTGTAGCTCTTCCTCAAACCCGACTTCACCTACTACATGAGCAGTTCAAAAGTAAATTTGCCATCAGGGAGGATTAAGCTCTTAGAGAGCTCCTGATTCCTCTCCTTAGCTGGGAGGGCAGGTTGTTGTCCATCAGATGTGCGTGAATTGGGCACAGGGAGGGCAGGACCAGGGGCATCCTAGTTCCTAAGCAGCCATTACGACCTCTGCTCTTCCAAGAGATGAGGTTTACAGTTTTTGAACTCAATCAGGGTTTATGGAGCTTGATGTGTTTAATTATTCTCTAAAGCTTTCTCTCCAGCTCGTGGTGTAGGCTTGTTCACAGCTTCTTCCCACAGCAGTTTGGGTTGTATTAAGAACCTGCAGTGTTTCACAGGAAGAGGAAATGAGTTTCTGTGGGATGATGTGGCTGTATAGATGATGTTTTGAAGAAAACATGACTAATGGCCCTGAAGTCTCTGTAATGACTGAGGTGCTGTTCTGGTGTAAAGCAACCAATACTGTAAATCCTTGAGGGACAGAAATAATGTGGCTGAGAGCAAAATGAAAAAAATGGCACAGAGATGTAACAAGGCTTAGTATCTGGGCATTAATATAGCAGACACAATCCAATAAATATAAATTCTAAAAGTCATGCCCATGGGAAAAATAATTTAATGTTTACATGTGGAATGAGAGACACTGAGCTCATCGTTCCCACTCAGGAATGAAATCTTCATATTATAACAGAGTTTCTTTTGGAAATATCATCTCTACTCTTCTTAATGATCAAAACTCAGTTAGCACTAGTAATTATTAAGAGTAGAATAGAGAATAAAACATAGAATGCATGATGGTAATGTATACTGACTCTAAATAATGCCATGTCCTTGTATAAATCTGGCTTGTGGTTTTATCCTCCGTAGAATCATACAGCAAGACTTTACACAGTTCATAGTATTGTAACACAGCTGTTAAAAAGCACTCAGCAGCTGACTGAGGAAGCTGGAAGATAATTAAGTTTGGTCTTCAGCCCAGAAAAAGAAGTAGTTGAGGGGATGGAGAGAGATCTGGGACTTAGGTCAGCAAGGTTGCAAACAGCACAGAGTAATCAGTTAGTCACCGGCTGTTCCAGCACAAAGCTGGAGAGAGTTGGACACTAGTGGCAGGCTCAAGGTGGTCTTCAAGTGAAGGCAGAGATGTAGTGGAAATTCCTATAACAGGATGCTAAAAGTGTATGTACATTCAAAGCACAGCTGGATAAATTCACGGCAGAGGAGTTCCTAGGGATACTTAAATTCAAAGAAATCACCTGTGGTTTAGAAGGTCTTTGAGTAGAAAATTTCTGAACTCTAGGAGAATGCTTTGGGGATGTATCACACGCGCTTACTCTTATTTTTTTCTTAGACTTCCGGTTCTGATCCCTACTGAAGACAAAGTTCTGGGCTGGGTGGACCTCTAGTCTGATCCAAAATGGATGCTCTGTGTTTTTAAATATCTGCAGATGGATGCAAGTAAGATGGAGGCCGTAACAACTTGATTTCATTACTGTGCAATGAAAGAACAGCGGGCTGGGGAAGGAAGGGGAGTGGGAAACACCCACTGCATTTTATTCTTCCTATAGCCAGTGCAGATCTAGTCAATAGAGTCTATGGAGCTTATGCTGTGATTCATCTGGTCGAAAATCATTGGCTATTTTCAGAGAAAATGTGTTCCAAGTTCGATGGATTGACTGACTCTGAGCTGATGTAAGATGAGAGTGATACGTTCAGACAGAGGAACTTATATTGTGGATGACTCAGTCAGTCAATTGAACTTTGAGACCTCCTAGACTGGCAAACTGAAAAGAAATGCGTGCCTAACATAACTGAGATAACTCGGTAGCATGACTATGTAAAGATGTTCAAAAAATAGAGAATGCAATTTTGCTCTAGAGAACAAAAAGTATAATTGCACAGATGTCTGTCTTCTCTCCCAGACGCCCAGGGCTCTGACAGTAAGAATAAAATTTAGTTATTCTTAACACTCTGAAAGCACAGAATTTTAGCTCAGACTTGGTACTATGATAGGAGGTAACTTGAGTTTCAATAGTTAGGACACTTGGAGTGGAAGGAAGGAGGGGTAATAATAAAAGAAATCAAGACCACTTGAACAAAGAAAGCAACTTTGGCTTTGTTATGTCTGTAACTTTAGGAAGATAATGTTAGTGTTGATGAAAAGCACTTACTGTTTAGGAAACAGAGGGCTGATGATTGTTTCCCTTCCTGACGTTCAGGGATACAAAGACTAAGTGGCAGCTGTCTGAAAAATGTGTAAAATTCCACTGTTAAGGATTTTTCTCTCAGCAGACAGATGGATTTGACTACACTGTTTGGCAGAGCCTCACTTTATATATGGTTGATCAGACCGAATGGAGACACTGAATGCAGCATTTGCTTTTCATCCTCTGCAACATTACAGAGCAGCACGTTCAAGTCTACAGAGCAACACACTCCCCAAGGCCCTCTTCCTTAGGAAACATAGCCAAAATGCAAGTTTCATCTAGGGATAGGTAGGTAGACATAGATAATATTACCTATTTTATGCAAATTAAAGTTCAAATCAAAGTAGAAAAATTTTCCAGGCAATAGCAGGCATTTTTTGGGAAAATAAAAGTGGACTGATGTTACCTTTGATTATGGGGAATCTAGTGTGAAAAAATGAGTGTCCAAACACAAAATAATGCATTTTTTTAAGCTGGATTTAAACTTGATAAATCAAAATGATCTGAATGCTGTGTAAAATGGGGAGTATTAGATTTGTGGTGGTCCATTTGCAAAGGAAAATTAAAGTTGTGTTGCAAGTTATATATATTTTTTTAGTAAAAAAAGATAATATTATTCAATAGTTTTGATCTTTAAAAATACACTGCAACAAAGATGAAAATATCATCCAGGTAGTCTCTGGATGTTCACATTAAGAGCTTTTGCTTAGAACAATCACTGAAAAAGAGCCACAAACCAGGGAAGGATCTGTTCTATTTGCCTGCTAATATGATAATGTGCCTAAGTCTAGATGGCCTTATCATCACAAGGGATCATATTTGGCCACCAGGTACCTCTGCGTAGCTAGTGAATCAAGTAAGTGATTACACACTAATTGACATAATTTCCACAAGAATAAATTTTAGCCCGTTGTTTTAGCAATAAAATAGAAGTTAAAAACAAGATAATGATATAAAACTAATATATGCATGAAATTTTTTTCTGTCTTCTCCATAATAAAGATCTTTTAAACTGCTATTGATCTCCCATAATTTTCTTCCAGTCTTTTACTCTTAAAGATAACATTCCAAATTCCAGCTGATCTCAGTTCTTTGTTTTAGTTTCTTGTCCCTTAGGGTCACTGCTGGTTTTCTGAACCCAGAGCTTTTCACTCTATAGTTCCTTTCTAACCTCTCAACAGCTTTAAACACCATATTTGCCCACAAATCTGTGATTTGGAGCTCTTATCATGTTGGACATCGGTGTCACGCCCCCAGTTGTTTTGTGCTTTAATCTACTTATCATATGGGGATGCTCAATGCAACAGGAGCACCGTGTTGTCCCCAGGAGCATTACATTGGTTGCACTCATGCTAAAAGTATGTAATACCTGCTGTATTCAGTTAAAAACCCCTTAATGTAACTTTCCGTGAGAATATGTTCCTACTGGGTATTGATGCTGCTGTGGAGTACTCAAAATATTTTTAATATTATGCGCAAGCATAACCTCCCACCACCACTGCCTCCATTGACCTTACATAAGTCTGTAAAGGGACCATTAAAAATCCATTAAGCTTGTTAGTTTGCAGAGCTTTCGGGGAATCTTGCTGCAAGTTTTGCTATTTCAACACTTACAGGCTTCTATTAAGCAGAGCAATCTTTGAGCTATAAGGGTTTACTGGAATGGCCCATTAAGTGAGAGTTTTCTAGGGGGGATTATGTCTGGGAGAAGGAGGGGAGATCAGAGTTGTAATTATACAAATGGATTTTACTTTCTGCATTTTGTTTTTAAAGTAAAAGTGATTTCTCTTATCTCAAGAAGCCCAAAAGCAAAACGTTAAGGAGTAAATGGATGGTGTCATGATTAAAGTATTTATAAGGGATTCAGGAAACTAGTTTCAAGTATTTGACTTTAGATAGCAGAGAAAAAAAAATCACTTAAGAACTGGTCTGGAAATGCTGAATATCTAAAAAGTTATGTCTATTTAAACCGGAGCTGTAGCTGTCAGGATCTCTTAGAATCAGACATTTTTCACTTCTGTAGTACAGAGTTAATAATACTTCCTTTTATTCTCCTGTCTATTTGGGTATTAATCTTTCTAGAGTAAGGTCAGTCTCATTTATGACCTCTAATTTCTCATATGGTTCTAAAAAAATATTAATAAGTAAAAATATGCCTGTCTGGAGGATCTTTTCACTTGCTTAATTGGTATTCATGTAGGAGGCTGTTCTGAAGAATCACTGGATACTCGTTTCTGCAGCATATGCAGCTATGCTTGTTCTTTCTGACCAGTTAGTCTTGCATTTTTACATGAGCTCTTTCACTGGCAATCACTGCCCTTGCACTGCAAAAGGAGATCCATAAAGACTCATTGCAAGCTATTGTGAGGATAGATTGGTTCCTCCATATGAGGTCTAGCATTTGAATTGTTTGTTATTTCTGGGAAGGCATCAAGTTCTTGAAATACCATTGAGCTGCTTATGGAAATATGTGGTACTTGACAGGAAAAGTAAGGTTTCACATAGTTTTTGGTCGGAAAGTGATATCTGTCTCTGACTTTAGTATGCATAAAAATCTGGATGATGTTTTCCAACTATTAAAAGAAACACAATTATTTGTATTTGGTGTTTTCAGATAGCTGAATGCTTCTTTGTTTTGTAAAAGGAATTTGAATTTTGGTGTGAATATAGCCTTGGGGTCAGGAAGATGCTTTTTACTCACTACATATCTCCATTCAGGTTTGGCTCAATTGTTAGCTGCCAAAAATCACTATTCTCCATCTGTGCTTTCCTCACTAGAGCTTGCTAGAGGCTGTCTGCTAAAATCCGTCAACATCCTATCAGTCCTGCCCATGCACCAACCTAGCATCTTGTTTAGGTATATCACAAGGATGAAACTCCAGATGGGATCATGAAAAACTGGTTCCTTTCCAGCTGCTCTTTCCTCATTTAAACAATACTGTGGGTTCATACAGAAGGGAGATTGGGCTGATAATGACAAGAGCATAAGTTCAAGTTTTGCTTTTTTTCATTAAGTTGCTTCAGTTAACTACGTGCCTCTCTCAGTTCTTATTATGCCTCTCCTAAAAGCTGCACAATCTGGAAAGTGATCTCTAATGTGGAGCAGCCAGGATGAAGCAATGCTGTTCTGTCAAAAGGATTCGCCAAGTCTTAACATAATTCTAGAGCACTTTACTGTGTTGTCTAGGTGGTGAGACAGCTAGTGCATCTATAACCTCAAGTGCAAATTTCAAACCTTCAGGTTTGATCATCTTATTAAAGAGTACTTTTTTTTTTCCTAAGGCACAGAAGACAGGAGGTGATTTATTATCTTTTCGCATGCAATTGCTTGTAGGCAATTCAGAGACCTGAAGTACGCTTAAGGGAGGACAGATTTGTGCATGCAACTTTAATTTTCACATGTACTGGCTGTTGAATGCTTGGTGTTGAAAATGTGGTGGCACTGATTGGAAGTCTAACCTAAAATACGATATATTCCAAGTTTGCCTATGCCTGCCCCTGATTTTGAATAATGTACCCCTGAACAGTGTCCTCTGCAAGGCAAGTGTGCATACGTCGTCAACCGACAAAAATCTGATAGCAGCACAGCCAACCGTCAGACCTGGTTTGTTTAGCTGTAGTGAAGCTGAATAACCTTGAGGCAGGAAGGAGCAGATGAAAATATTTATGTTCAAAAGAATTCACACGATGACTCAGGAGTCGGCTCCATCCTTCTGCCTTTGCAATTCTGTGAGTATAATTCCTGCTTCTGTGTGAACTTGCATCTTGTTTTACATTTTGTTCTGTAAAAAGAGAGGAAACTACATTTTTTGTGGGAATGGTTACATTTCCCATAGCATTCTGTGGCGCACTGCACTGTGCTAGGAGCCTGATGGATCTCAGAAACTGCAGTAATGGGATCTGACAGTGATGGATAGTGGGAAAACGAAGAACCTCAGGACTGATCAGAAGAGGGTGCTGTTATTCTGGGATGGTCTTGCATCATCCATGCCAGAACACAGACAATACCCCTGCGAGATTCTGGAGAATGCTGTCTTTCAGCACAGATGCAATATTAAGGACTTGGCTATTGGTGGTAGTAATTAAGAGACAATAGCACTTTTCACAGGGAGACAAAGATTTCCTGAATAAACCTACATTTGGCCACTTCTGCGGATAGAAGCTCCCCTACCAAATCAAATTATGGAATTCCTCCCTTTCCTACCCTTCAGCAAACTATTGTGTGGTGCTGCTCTACACTACTGAACAGCTGTTCTTGTTCATCCTACAGGCAATTGCATGTGAAAAGATAATAAATCACTGCTTTCCTAGTCTTGAAAACACGTATGCGTATTTCAACTGTAGAAACCATGCTGGGTGAATCCATGCCGCTAAATAAAAGACCACGAGGGAGCAAAGACAGTCTTTTCCCCTTTGAGATTTATATCACTTGTTCTAACTCTCTCTAAGAAGCAAAGATGTCTTTGACTGCAGACTCCAGAGACTGCTCCTCCAAGGCAGTGAGGATGAAACCTTATTGGGTTTGATGCTCTCTGCCCAACATCTTTCTTCAGTACAGTCCCCACAGCCTTGGCACCTTCCAATAGCCACTGTCATGCGATTTCCTATAGGTTATCTTTACTTCTGTGCAATATTATGCCGCTGGGCTGAAACAGACCTCGTGTTATTTCTGACATTCTGTACCTAAAATCATAATTATGTGTTAAGGCTCTGCAGGCGCCACTGAGGCCCAGCGCTGGCCCAGGGACAAGGACTGTGTAGTTTAGACACTGCCAGTGTGCTCGATGGGAAGGCAGTGAGCCAGTTTAGCACTGTCCTGTGACAGTGTAGCTGCACCTACTCATCAACTACCCCTATAATAGCAATCAAAAGAGCCCAACGATCACTCTGACTCAAACAGTAAAGCATAACTCACATCTGTAAGGATGAAATCACTTATCCACGTCTAACAACTGTTCAGCAGTTTTAGGCAACCAAGGCAGTGTTACAGTCTCCTTACAACGGTAGTTATAATCTGACTGTATGGATAATTGTGCAGTAATCCCTAGAACTGGACACTTTTATGATTTTGTAGTACAGATATAAGAAAACAGCCAATGTATGTCAAGAGAGGGACTGTTCATATACATCAAATTATGTCAGCAATGCATTTTTCAATTCTGGGAGTAATATAGTCGAGAAAAATTAAGGCTGAGACTTGCTTAAAAAAAAAAAAAAAAAGGATTCAGGGTAATTCATATACCTATAATCTTTAATCAATAAAATGTCCAAGGCAATATTTTCTGGCTCCGAAGCTTGGTGACACAGCTCAAATTGAACTGCACAATAAAATAGCCTTATCCTCCCAAACACTGCTGGAATAGTCCTACCTGTGCCAGACTTGGATCTTTCCCCAGTGTTGAATCCTGTGCAAAATTGGGCGAGGGTGGATTAACAGTTCAGCAGGGTGAACAGTCAGGTACTGTTGTATGGGCTATAGGCCTTAGCCCTTGCCCTGTTTATAGTGCTACTATAGGTATAATTTTACAAGTTTAATGATCTCAGCACTGGTCAGATTAAAAAAAAAAAAAAATACCTGTAGAAATGTTAACACAAACTTTATTTTTTGTGTTAACGTTATGTTCAGATTTGAAGAGAAATACAAAACGATTTCATGACTGTGAGTGTGCTTTTCACTGGTACAATGTGTGGACTTATTGCTTATATACTTTCCTGTAACATAATCAGCAGAGGCTGGCACCAGGTATTTCAGAATAAACAGTGAAAAGCCTTCTAGTAAAATGCTACCAGATCTTGGA
Source organism: Cnemophilus loriae (assembly GCA_013397755.1). NCBI lineage: Eukaryota > Metazoa > Chordata > Aves > Passeriformes > Corvidae > Cnemophilus > Cnemophilus loriae. The sequence continues at coordinate 4,630,286 of VZTF01006149.1, forward strand.
TGGGGTGAGTTTGTCTGAAGCCTGGTCTTACGAGTATTTTGTCAGTTCTGAAAGTGTTGTGCTGCTTTTGTTGATTCACTGCTCATTGACTGGTTCAATATTTGCTATTATACTGCTACTTCTGTTATTTGTACATATTTATGATTTCTGTTTTAATTCCACTAGCCTCTCAGCCTCCTCTGGCAACCAGTTGTGCTTAATCCGGATCAAAACCCGGTTAGTTTGCTTCATGTTTTTTTTTTTTCTTAATGTCAAGCATGGTGACCTGCTCAAATTATCTCCAAAATCTTCCACAGGAACATGTGGAAAAGTTCACGTGAAATAACTAGAAGTTTGGTTTCAAATTATATTAAGTACCTGTACAAAAAAACTAAAAGTCAACTCTGAGTCACTTTGTTTACCTTATGTCTTTTTCTGACTGCCCCTCATGTAAAAAAAATCTCTATATTAAAATTTATCTATGAAACTTTCCACTTAATTCCCCATGATTGATGCTTGTGGTTTGCTCACTGGATTTTAAGGTGGAAAAGCTTTGATTGCTTAAAGTCTACTGACTGGCTCTGTAGGGGGATCCGTGCTGGAATAATGGCGTCAAATGGCTGAGGCTTGAATTTGCATCGCAATAACTTCCTGAGGAAGGCCGAACCTTCACTGCCACCTGGTAAAGCTTTGGCACAGTTCTCAAAGTTATTACTTGGCACAGTATTGAACAGCAGCCAAGCCGGAGGGTACAGAGGATATGCCCAGGCAGTGAGGCCACAAGTCATGATCTAACCTTTGCTAGATGGAGCATTTACCCTACCATTTTAATTTGGATTAGGAGTGTTGGTTCTCACAAAGGAAATCCGAAATGAGAGTTAAATGAAACAGAAGAATGCTTCTCCACAAGAAAACTACAGTGAGGCCAAATCAACTCCCTGAACGCCCCACCCCTTATGGTGTGGACAGGTGTCCTCAGCACCAGCTGCCTCATTTGACAAACCCATTCTTGTTTGTGTTGCATTGATGTTGTAGACAATAGCCAATAATGGAGTGATTAATGCTGACTGGAAAATATCTGGGGGGAAGAAAAAAAGGTTTTGCTTGGGAATGTCATGAAAAAGCCTATAGAGAGTTAAATTTCATATCAGTTATTTTAGACACCAAGTATTAGGAACTTGCCTGACAGGCATCTTCCAAACATCCCTGCTTTCTTGAAAACTCATCTATGTGGCTATTGGTTTGTTTTACTGAAGAGACCAGACTATGAAGCTTCATGTCACTAAGGCAGCCATGCAGGGAGATTGCCTCTAATCCAGAAATCCCAGGGCTTTCAGAAACTGCAGCCCGGGTTCAGTCTCTCAGAGTGGATTGTCTTTGTGTTAAGAACCCTTGGACTATTCCTGTCACAGAATTTTTGGGATTTGTTCTGAATCAAAACTAAACTAAGTTTTGAATATCAAAACCTGATGATATAATTAAATCCTCTGTGAAGCAGAACTGCCTTTCCCCTTGTAATTCTGATTTAAAAAGTGTGAATAGGAATAATGATTTTAATTCAGGTCAGAGGCAGTTTTATTAGTAGGGCTGTACAAAGAATAATACCCCATCTATAGCAAGTTTTGCTTGTGTTTCAGTTTCACATACTGTATTTGAATGATTCCCACTCCTCCAAAACAGTATAAAAATATCTGATAATCAATTTAAGCTATTCTTTTCACATCTCCTCACAAACACAAGCTCTGCAAAGCCTTTTGTCTCAGCTGGAAGATGCTTCTGTTTGTTCTACCTCACGTCGAAGCTGATTGCCTCTCCAAAGTGTCTGATCTCTGTAGATTAGAAAAAGGAATAGATTTGAAAGATGCTTACAATTCATTTAATTTCAATTCCCTTGCCTTCTTTCATCCAATATTCTTGATAAACAAATAAATTAGGTAATCATTTCAGTGACTGTATCATTTTCATTTTCTATTCAGTATGCACAAAAGCCAAAGCTATTTTATTTCAACACTACTTTTTTTTTTTTTTTTTTTGGTCACAAACTGTAAAGCAAGAAGATCTGCTCATGTCTTTTTTACGATCTGCATCTATTCCAGAAAAACCTGGCTGCTTTAAGGGATATCAAGATAGTATATTATTTTCTAAATATAGCTTAAAAAAAAATAACTGGTAAAATTAATTCCAGGCTTTGGAACATTCAGCTTTAGGGCCAGAACAGTTTTCTGTTCTTTTGTGTACATTTTCTGTCAATGAAATATAGGATTTTATTCAACCATGTTCAATCAAATGTTAGATTTTGACCAACACAGATTTCTGGGAGAGTTTCAGGTTCCCCCTAAAACCCATAACCGTTCAGGGTCCTTTCCATCAACTTTTGAGAGGCCAGAAAAACAACCCAAGATAAATCAGAAGGCTGACTGGATGACTCTAATGCCGTGTTACAATATTGATGCTGTCTGTGTCACAAAATGTTTCAGGCGCTCCAATCATTAGCACAGGTCCATTATGGGAGGGATTTAAGCAAGCAGAAGGAAAGAAACAATACTTGCCTCAGAGAGCTGATAAATCTTCCTGTCTCCTTCCCACACATGCGCTCTGATGCGGATTAAAATATGTGTTTATCTGGCTGTTAATGATAGTAATGTTCAATGACTGTAAATAACAGGTGCATTGTTTGCCGCACACTTTAGACTTCTAAAATGTGAATTAAATCTCCCCCTTTTTTCCAGAATTATCAGTCAGAGAAAAGAAAACACCCTCAAGCAATCCTTCTCCATTTTCTCTTATTTGGAATTTAGTTAGATTTAGGGGGTTAAATCTATTCAGTTTTAAAAGAAGGAGAAAACAGAGGATTTGATTGTTCATGACATTTTGTTCAGAATCAATCATTGTCAGCTCAGGTTAGACTGATTTACTATGAGCCTGCCATAGAAAAGATTTGCCACAAATGGCAAGGCTCTGAGCTGTTTCCACCGCACTGAACATAATGATGGATTTATCATTGCAATCAAGATGGTAAAACAGCATGGTCCCCAGAGTCGTGCACCAGGCAAATTGATCACAACAGCCCTGAAGTTATATAAGGGCTTTGTTTATCTGGTCTCAGTCTGCAAGAGTAGTAATCCAACTTAAGATAAGACACTCTGATCTTTACAGAAGTTTGGACAGGTTTTATCTCCTAAACCAGTATGTAGCAGAATTGTCTCTGCTGAGGAGTAAAAGAACTATCCATTAAATATATACATATACATATATATTTTTTTATTTTATTTTAAAATAAAAAGTAGTCCAACATAAACAGAAATAATAAATACTACTATTATTAATATCATAATCTAACAGTAGTTTCTTAATCTGTAACTGAATGAATTTGCTGTCACATTTTAGTGAGAAAATGAATAATATAGGAAGATGAACATTTGTTCTAATACACTGCCTTTTCATTACAGGCATTCCTTCTTAATTCTGTGAAGAATTGTCAATACTAAGCTTTCAGAGCCAAATAAATTAAGGCTAAAGGGAAATAACCTCTCTACGATAGCGCACTGGCGAACCAGGCTCTTGTCTATGCAGGAAAATTAAGTCAGTTTGTAGCTTGCATTTCTGAACCAATGTTTGAAAGGGAAGAAAATATTATTACTTGTCTTTGTCTGATGGAAAGTGAGCTTTGGTGAGAGGAAGTGGTGCTTTAGGGAAAGAGATGAACCTCCGGAGTCTGTTGATGGGATATCATCTGGGAAGGCTGTAGCCTGTGGCTCAGCCCTGCAGCCTACTGCTCGTTTCCCCAAAATTCATATATATGTGTACATCCTGAACGAGAACCTGAGAAAGGGATCTGCCTACTGGGATGACAATATGTCTTTTCCTAAGGACTAGTGGGGTCCTGCAGGAAAACCAAATCTTCCAGAGCCTGTTTTTTTTCCAAATGGAAACAGACTCTTATAAACTTTCTTCAGACAGGTGTCAGAGACCTGGAGAAACTCTAAATTCATCCTGCATTCAGACAAGGAACACAACTGGATTTTTATTTTCGCATGAAACATGCCTGGGTGTCCTTTCGTACTGGCCTGGACACAAAAATTGAATGAAGTCAGAATTTAGCATATTTTTAAAATAATGAAGAATTTGGGGGCACTCTATAGATTTAAAAGGCAGAATTAGGCTAGAGCGAATCCTCAGAAAGAGCTGTAAAGGGCTGTGATATGCTCCTGGACTGAAAATTCCTTAAATCACATTACAAGCTTTCAGGAGAAGGAATCTATTTTCCTATTTATTTTGCAGTATCTATATTGATAGGACTGAATGAACAGAGATTATTACCTCTATCTTAATTTGGAATTTAATTCAAGTTGATTAAATAGTTTTCTATTTTGAAGCAGGAATATATTTTTATAATATTTGATTGCATAACTGGCAAAAAAGATCTATTGCAAATTATTGATTCATTTTGGATACAAATATAATATAAGCTATAATTCATGGGCAATAATGATTATAACATTGCTATTTGGATTTACAAATGCAGCAGCACATCACCTAGAAAATAAAAAAAGTTTAATTCTGAGACCTATTTTGTTCTTTAGGGCTTCCTTTTGAGAACTAAGAGAGGGGCCGTTCTCTCTTTTCACCTAAGTACTCTCTTCAGAGCACTCTCACACAGGCATTGCAGCACTGTTTGACACAGAATGCATTAAGGCAAATTTACTGTCAACTTAGCCTTCAGGGTGTGCAGATAGACATATAGTAGGATTATATAAAGTGGAAGTAAAGCAGACTTGTTTTGCACTATTTTGATAAACTTTTTCTTGTTCAAAACCAGTAGCTTAAAAAAAGAAAAACGAAAATGTAAAAAATTGTATTTAACCCAAAATTCCCATTAGTAAGATAAAATAGAATACCACAAGTCCATTTCTATGTCAGACTGTTTTCACTTCGGAATTATTGTCTTGCATTAGAAAAAATATAAAAATTTAGGTTTTCAAACTTAAAACCTTGAAACTTTTCAGACAGCTGAATTTTACCACTTGCCCAGGAACCTTAAAAAGAAAGAGCGATCCTTTTTTGATTTACAGAAAAAATAATAGATGAAGTATTTAGTAATTTTATTTATTGGACATATATTTGTGGAATCAATCATGTGAGGTCCTTGTAACTCTAAAAGTTTGCCACAAATTATTTCAGAATTTATATAGAATAATGGAAACATAGAATGGTTCGAGTTGGAAGGAGCCTTGAAGATCGTCCAGTTCCAAACCCCCTACCATGGGCAGGGGCACCTTCCACTACCCCAGGCTGCTCCATCCAACCCGGCCTTGAACATTCCAGAGATGGAGCATCTGCATCTTCTCTGGCCAACCTGTGCCACTGCCTCACCACCCTCATAGAACCCCAGTTTTTCTGTGACAAATTTGGCTGGCACAGTGTGATTAACTGTGCATATTAAGAAAGAAAAGGAAGAAAAAATAAAAAAACAGAAAGAGTATTCTGGATGAATGCCTAGTCCTTTGCCTGCAACTGGACTTAATTCAAATAGTCAAGGCATTGTTTTTCCTCCTCTTACAAATTCAGGTGATATTTGATGTGTTAAATTAGGATGCAAGAATCTAAAAAAAAAAAGAAACAAACTATCGCATTCCTGAGATCCCTCACATAAATCATTTTCTTTCTTGAGCCATCTTGCCATTTTTTAATTTAGTGAAATTACTGACACAGATTCTCTCCTGGATTGTTTGTCTCTGTGGTTTTGGCAAGACTTGTTTTGTTCATAGGGGAGAACAAAGCTGACTTCTGGTGTGGGAAAGAAAGAATGTGGTCACTAGCAGGTTACTGTCCTAAAGTTTGCTGGGACTGCTAAATACTAATGGTTTTACAGCCCTTTATCACCAGACTGCTGTCATAGATGAGCAGATCAAGTATATAGCCATTATACCATATTTCTGCTATTTTCTTTATCAAATACAGCTGTTACTTTGAAGCTTCTTTTGTCCCCTATTTCTCTTTCCTTTTCTTGTCTCTCCTTTTTTGGAGGTTAATAGGATGTAGCTCGTCAGTGATCTCAGGTCAAACCGTTTGGTCATCCCTATCTAGAAGGCATCTAATGAGTGAGCTAGCTCTTGATACTGGCAACCATAGGTCAATCTGATTTTGTATTAACTTGAAGAAGGTCAAATGGTCTCTAAATTTGATAAATATCCCACTTCTTGAACTTCTGATGGAGAGCACAGACAAGATGAAAGCTAATACAATTCTGGACTTGTACAGCCACACAAATAGGTACTACAGCTTCATTTGCACAGGACATAACTTACATTCAGCTTGTGCTCCAGCAACTAATTCTTGTATATCCAATTAAGTTAGAACAAATAACGACAAAGAGCATATTTGATATATTTAGCCTCTCTTAGTACAAAAACTGGCCCTGAACAGCCTGACACTTGTAAGCTGCACTTCCATTTTAATCTTTCTCAGAGATGATTATCTCAAAATTATAATTATGCTGTTTTTTCTTCTTTTTCTTGGATGGAATAATCATTAAAAAAAAAAAACAAAATAGAAAAGTTGTTTGAATCTAATAAGCTAGAGAAGCTTCATGACAGGTTTATCTCTGTGAGACTGGTCAGGCACATGAACTTTTCTGGCATGATTGTAGAAATACAAATATGAAGTTTCTCTTCTTGTATTTTTCTGACCTGTTTTATGTCTATATGGAGCAGAGAAAGGATTAAGATATGCTATAGGTGTATCGGAACTGAAAATAACAAAATCACTGAGAAGTGTAGAGAAAAAATAAGGATCTGGATTGACAAGCACTTTTGAGAACACTGACAGAGGAAAAGGAAACGCAAAACAAGAAAGGAAAAAATAAAGACAAAATGCTGTGACAGCAGAGTATCCCGAGGTCTGGATCTCAGCTGAAAAGTGGGAAGTTTGTGACTTCTTGTCTTTTACAGTTAGAACCATCTCACTAGAGATGTGATAGCTACCTATGTGTCAACCGAGTCTCTTAAAGTCTTCTTGTGAAGTTTTCTACAGAATTTTTTTTCTGTAAATGTGCTGCTAGTACAATGCTGCAGCACAGAGGCTGGTCTAAAGCAACCAGAAAGCTTTGAATTCAGCAACATCAAGTATATTTAGCATTTGGAGGAATGGGTTTAAACACCTCAGTTTTAATTTCCATATATATATATACATTGTAAGAAGAACCTTCATAATACGTTAGGCAATCCTATTCAAGTTTATTGGGTTTTTTTTCACAGCTGATGCATATGAGAAAAATAATTCTGGTTTTCCTCAAAGTTTTGTAACTCAAAGATAATGTCAGTGAAATGCCTGAAGGTTGCTGTCAGGACAGAACCTTTCATACAAACATTAAAGCTCCTTGGGAAACGAAAATTCCAGGTTGTGAGACATGAAGTTTCATCTGCCAAAGATAAGAGAATGTCAGAAATATTCTGAGGGTGTATTGGTAACATGCAAATTTATTTATTATGAATACTGATAATATTCACTACTAATCTCTCTTTCATTAGTTCATTCTTAATTTGGTTATTTTAAATGATCTGCTTTTAAAATGAATGATAACATTTTCTTTTTAATGTAACACTCATGCATATACAAAGGCCACTTATAGTGTGATTTAATCTCTATGGGGTAATTCTAAACTCTCAGCTGTAGAATTTCAGCTGCTGATAACAGTAGCCTTTGAAAAGTATGAAACTGGATGAAATCAGAAACATGATTATTGTTACTGATTATTGCTATCATCTATGTATGCCCTGTGGCATACGAATACATATTACTATCACAGAAGTTGTAGAAAATAACAGAAACGTTGTGATCTTGTCAAGCAAAGCTTTTGATGAGAAGGGGTCTTAGTGATCCATGTCTGTATTTTGTGGTTTATTTTTTAATTGAAAGGTGAATTTACATAAAATCGTGAAGTATGTGATTTCCATTAAAAACACCATTTCATATGCTGATGCTTCTGGTTCATAGAAGGTGTCTCCTGGCAGTAGTTCTGGATTTCAATGTCCTACTTTACACGTGCCCACCAATGGGATAGGGTGACCTATGAGAAATTGTGAGGGGACCATAGTGTATCATGGGTGAGATATCTTACAAGGAAATCTAAAGAACTCAGGTAGAAAATGAGAACAGATACATCAGTAGATCATCTCCCATGAAAAGACTCAGTGCTGTCAAAATAGTTCATACTGTGGATGGAATGGAATTTTTTCAGCCATTCATATGAAAACCATTCCACCAAACGATCTTGCTATAAAAAAAATTAAAAGTGTATCTATATATAATGTATATATATACATTTAAAATACCCAAACCAAAACATTTTGCTTCGTATTCGATTTCTCACATTGACTCACGTGATTTTGGGTGAAAGTGAACACTCCAGCTCTATATGTTGAATGTTATTTCCAGCATGAAATGGCCTGCAATTCACAAAGCATGTATTTTGAAACAAATGGGTAGAATTTGCTACTCAAGAAGAGGAAAATATATTTGGTAATGCAATTTACAGATCTTTTTCTTCTACTGTTCGCTGTTTATCTGAACGGTTTTTTTGCTCAGCTGTTCCCTGTAAACACAAGCAGTGGGACTGAATTCTCAAGAGTCTCTCAATGGTGTCTCTAGTCCGTTGCTTGAAGGATTTAACTGAAAAATACCAGTTGGCCAATACATTTCGGGTAACAAGAAAGCTGAATATTTTCGGGAACACGGACATTTTGACAGTTTCAGAACAGATTGTCTAGTCCATAGAACTAATTTGTCTTCTATGGGTATTAAATACAGTAGGAAAAAAGAATTGTCCGCCACTCTGGAAAGGCTAAAACATTACTTGCATGATTTTGAAATTCTCTTTCCATTTCATAGCGAGTAAATCTTGGTAAGTTTGAGCTGACTTGAGACTGGCCCTGCAGTTCACAACCTAGAATACTATTTTGAGCACAGTCCAACCTAGTGTTACGGTAAAAAGGACAACAGCAAGTCCAAAAGTGACTCAGAGCAAAAACATAAGCACAGGAGAGCACTGCTTCATGGGCAGGTCTTTAACTTTTGTGTCTTTCTCTTTGAACTTTTTTTAAAAACAAGAGAAAAGCCAAGCAAGAAGGGATGGAAAAAGAGAAAAAAATCTTTTACAACAGCAACTGTGAGAACACTCAACAATAAATAATATTCAGCTTTTTGATATTGAATTTTCTTCCAGTCGACCAAATGTATCGTATCTTTTCAGAATCACAGAATCACAGAATGGGTAAGGTTGAAAGAGATGGTGACACTTCTGCTTCCAGTCCCAGCTTCCTCCTGCTGAAACTACACTCCCCTCATGACACGAGTGGCATGAAATCAAAAAGTGCTAGAAGCTCCACCCTTTTTCTCTGTAATCGTGCCATCAGCCTAGAGCACATTGCACAGGATTGTGTCCAGACAGTTCTTGAACATCTCCAGTGTGGGAGCCTCCATACCCTCTCTGGGCAATCTGTTTCAGTGTGTGGTCATGCACACAATAAAGTTATTCCTTATATTCAGGTGGAACTTCCTGCGCATCAGATTTTGCCCGTTGCTTCTTGTCCTATTGCTTGGCACCACCAAGAAGAGCCTGGATCCATCCTGTTGACACCTTCGCTTCAGATACTTTCACATTATGCTGAGGTGCCCTCTAAGCCATCTCTTCTCGAGGCTGAACACACCCAGCTCTCTCAGCCTTTCCTTGTAAGGGAAATGCTCCAGACCTTTCATCGTTTTCACTGACCTCCACTGGACCCACTCCAGGAGCTCCATGTCTCTGTTGTGCTGAGGAGGCCAGAACTGAACACAGCACTCCTGATGTGTCCCACCAGGGCTGAGTACAGGGGCAGGATCAGCTCCTCCAACCTTCTGGCAATGCTCTTCCTAAAGCACACCAGGATACCTTTGGCCTTTTTGGCCACCAGGGCACTGCTGGCTCATGGACAGCTTGTTGTCCACCAGGACACCCATATTCTTCTCCACAGATCTGTTTTCCAGCAGGTTGGGCCCCATTCTGTGCTGGTGCCTGGAGTTTTAATTCCCCAGGTGCAGGACCCTGCATTTGCCCTTGTTGAACTTCAGACTGTTCTTCTCTGCCCATCCCTCCAACCTGTCAAGGTCCTTCTGAGGGGCTGCACAGTTCTCTAGGGTGTGGGCCGCTCGTCCCAGCTTTGTGTCATCAGTGAACGTGCTGAGCAGGTGAAGCACATCGTGTCATGGTAACCTTTGTGAACATGCACTATGATACCTGCGTGTGCAGCACACGCTTGTAGCGTGGTACCTGATATTGTGTACTCAGTACAAAAGTTAATTTTTCATAAGAGTTTTAATGAATCGCTTTCACGGGAATTAACAACATAAGTACATGTTTAAATCTACTCCTTTTAATCAAAGCACTTAACTCTACATACACCTGTACCTCAAGCAAATTTTAAGCAAATCAAGCAGGATTTATGCAAATTGATATCACCAGGGTCCAGAACTACCAATCAAGCACCTGTGGTGAGGCAGTGTAATATGCCCCAGATGGGACCTTGACCTAACATGGGTACATATCTCCTGACACCTGAGATAGCTTGTTTAGCAGTAACTCTGATATCTTTCTGTAAACCATCATTGTAACAAGAAAATTCATACTAAATCCTTCACTTGGTCTGTTCTTTAAATACAACTGGAATCACATTAACACTTTTTGAAACGATTCGTTCTCAGGTCAAACTGAGTACCTAGATTCTCTACTTTACATTCACTCACCTGAATTTGGTAAATCAAGGTGTAGGGTGCAATTGTAGCATCAGATCCGATCTCGGTTATTTTGCAGAGGGAAAAAATAAGCTATATATAGCTAAATTAAAATCTTATCTATTATTAATTACCTTTAGACTCCTCGAAGGTAATGGGAGGGGAGCACATTTTGCTTTTGATTGCTGGTGCTTTAATTTGTGCTGCAATATAAACAATGCATTGTCTACATTGCAACACAAACCAGTCAGCTTTGAGAATGGCTTTTGCTGGGACCGCCAGTGGTATGTTAAGTTAGTCTGCTAGTTATTACTCTGCAGTGTGCCTCTAGGATAAATTTCCTTAATCATTAAAATAACCCATCTTACCACTAGTCTGAGCTTTGTTGAATTCCACCTTCTGTTCTTGCTTTGTCTGCTCTGTTGAAAGCCTTGTAGTATCACTGCTTCAGCCATTTCTCAAATTTTTATGAGCTAAGATTCAAAAGAAGACATCTGGACCAATAATAGTTTTACAAAGTCATCCAGCCAGACCTTGGTAATGTATGCAAAGTCAGGAACCTCATCAGCAATCACACTATGGATGGCAGTAACCTTTTTAGGCATTGACTTAACAATTTAATAGCATGAATCAACGTGTAGAGTCTCTGTCAGTCAACAACATGTGCACTGAATAAGAGATGCCAGGTAAATCTAGTGATGCTGGCTTTACATACGTCACAGTTTGCTCAGGACCTTACTCTCCCTCTTGCAGTTCTATTTCCCACCCTTTGTTTATAAAGAGCAACGTGCTGCCTCCTGGAAGGGAATAAAGCAGTAGTTTCACCAAATTCACATGACTTCATCAGCTCAAGGAACAGGTACAAAGGCTTTGATGGATTTTCGATTACAGCTTATTTGCAGTAGGTGGAAATGCCTGTGCTGAATGGTTGCTACAGTGTAGAAGACAGGTTTGTTCTCTTCTGTTATGTTTTAAACCATTGCAGGGTAAGGTGAGATATGTTTTGTGAAACTATATGGGTTTGGCTATGCTGGAGTGTTTTCTCCTCTTTTATCTGGGCCTATGAGAGACAAGAACACCAAATCTTCCTTGTTTTTACAAGGCAATGTATATTACAGCACACCAACATTTTAACATTTTAAGAATTTTTTAAGTAGAGTCATCAGTTGCTCTGATACAATATAAGAACTCTGTTCATTCCCTGAAGTGAACAAAACAAAATAAAATGGACAATAAATTAAAATCACCCAGTTATAACTCTGTTCTCTTTTTCAGTCTAGTTTTACAGACAGTCTTGTAAAATGTTCTGCTACATGACTTAGCAAATAAATCTAAACAGTAGTTTGCAATTTTTGGAACCCGTAAAGTGAATCCACACTTAAATTAGCTGTCACTTGAAATTTCAAGTAGCAGTAATGGGTTTATTCAAGATGCAGTGTGAGCAAAGAAGGTAGCTAGAGTTGCCGTGATATAGACTTCTGATTAATAATATTTTTTAATGTCTGCTGCTTTCACTCACCTTCATGGAGAGAGTGATGTGAGAGACTACAGTCTGAAACACTTGTTAGATATTAGAGAACTTATTTAGTAGCAGATCTGCTCTTGAAAATCTATGAAGGACAAATTTTAATATATACGCATAAGGTCTTTAATTCTCTGATTCATTCTTCTTTGTATCTGATGACATGGATATTATTTAGATATTATTCATCAAAATTACACAAACTTTTAGAATTTTAAAAAATACGTATCGAGTAGCTCTGAAGACATCTCAGAGAAAAATAAAAAAGATCTCATTTCAACTCATTATTTGTTAATTTGCTACATTTAAAAAAAAATAGAATTACTATATATAACTTGAGAAGAAAACTGAAAACTCATTTTTTTTAAAGACTCATTTATTTTCACATTTTCTCTTCAAACCAGATGTTTTTATCTGCTAGAATTAAGAGTGAGACATACTTTAGCCTAAAATTAGCTTTACAGAAAATAGTCATAAAGACTTGTTTTAAGATAACAGGAACAAGGACCTAACATCCAGACTGCTTAAGAGCCTTCCCAGCGAAGCCAGACTATGCAAACCTGTTGGGACCACCCACACAATGTGAATGAACCAACATCCAGGCAAGTTGCAGCTCCTCTCAGACAGAGAAGTAGGATTTGGAATGTACCTATTGATAAAGGACACTATTTGAGTTTCTATTAATCTTTTTAATGTAATCCCTAAATGCTGACAGGAATTTTTTGGAGTTTGATAAAGGGGAAATGGCAAGTCTTGCATCTCAGAATCACAGAATCATCTAGGTTGGAAAAGACCTCCAAGATCATCAAGTCCAACCCTTGACCGATCACTCACTTGTCAACTAGACCATGGCACTAAGTGCAATATCCAGCCATTTCTGGATCTCCTCCAGGGATGGTGACTCCATCATCTACCTGGGGAGCCCATTACAAAGTTTAATAACATTTTCCATGAAAAATTTCCTCCTCATGTCCAACCTGAACCTCCCCTAGAGCAGCTTGAGGCCGTGACCTCTCATCCTGTCACTAGTTGCCTGGAAGGAGAGACCAACCCCCATCTGGCTACAACCTCCTTTCAAGAAGTTGTAGAGAGTGATAAAGTTACCCTGGAGCCTCCTTTCTTCCAGGCTAAACAGCCCCAACTCCCTCAGCTGCTCTGCATATGACTTAGTCTCTCGACCCTTCCCCAGCTCTGTTGTCCTCCTCTGAACGCCCTCCAGCACCTCAATGTCTTTCTTGTAATGAGGGGCCCAGAGCTGGACGCAGCACTCGAGGTGTGGCTACACCAGTGCTGAGTACAGAGGCATCTGGGGATGAATAATTGTATATACCAAGAAAGACTGGAAAAGTGGCTTTGTAGGAAGGTGGCTTTGCAGGAACGACCACAGGGTCCTGGGGGATAACAAGCTGACTCAGAGCCAGCAGTGTGCTCTTGTGGCAAACGTGGCTGATAGTGTAATGGGCTGTGTTAGGGGAGCATCACCAGCACGTCAAAGGAGGTGATTCTTATCCTGTACTCAGTGCTGGTGAGGCAACATCTGTTGCTTTCTCTGTTTCTGGACTCTGGAGTACAAGAGGGACATGGACATACTCGAGCAAGTGCAGAGCAGGACCATGAAAATGATTAAGGGACTGGAACACCTAACGTGCAAAGAGGGCTGAGAGGGATGTGGCTGTAAACCTGGAACGGAGAAATCTAATGGGGGTCTTATCAATGTGTGTAAATGCCTGATGGGCAGAGCAAACAAGGTGGAACTAGACTTTTCTTAGTGGTGCCTAAATAAAAGACAAGAGACAATGGGGCACAAAATGAAATATAGAATCTTTGTTTAAACATAAGAAGAATTTTTTTTTTTTTTTTTTACTGTGCATATGGCTTGAGCAATGCAAAAGATTTCTCAGAGATGTCGTGGAGTCTTCATCCTTGAATACATTAAAAATGACCACTGACTACTTCTTCAGTGCGCGTATCTGCCTACTGAGAAAACAGACTCTTCCACTCAGCGTGGGAGCTGGAAAGAATAGCAGCCACATTTGCCAGAAAAGGAAAGGAAGAACCTGTTATGTCCCATTCTAAAAGATCTGACTATTCTTAAAAGAAAATTCAGTCACAGTGAAAACTGAATCTGTTGCACTGAATGAGACCACGCTTGAAGGAAGAGAAGGAAAACAGAAGAGTCTGAGTTTAGTATCCATCTAGTGAAGGAATAGAATATGACACCAGAGTTAAGAGATAAATAGTGTTTTGGAGAAATAAGAATGACTCATACCTAGAAAGCAATAGTACATAAAATATTTTGCAATCAGAGCATAGTCTAGAAGACCCTCACTTAAAAGATTTACTTGGAGCAACAATGGCATTTTTAAAAATCAAAGCTTGCTTACGGGTAATTCAAAAACAGAAAAGGAGGCTAAATTTATCAAATAAATTGTTTGCTGCGAATGGTTCTCCCAGTTCTTTCGTCTATACCTAATTGGCTATCAATAATGCATGGAGATGCTGAGACACTAAAGAATCATGTAACAGGCATTCCATTATGTAATTAAGGATCATTAACTATATTAATGACTTTTCTAATTCTTACATTATTAACCAATGAGTAGTGCTTTATGTCACGAATATACTTTCAAACTTCTCTGCACCAGTGAAAAAGATACATCTTGCTTATCTAACTTCTGCAGGTAATTCACACAAGAGATTTGGTCTGAATAAATCTTGAGGAAGCTCAGACAAAAAGCAGATGACTAGATCACACAGCACTAGAGGATTAAGAAAAATAAAGATTGTCAAACCTAATATTTCTAGATAGTGGCTAGAAAGCTTTTAGAGGCTCAAGGGGAAAAATGTACCTATATATGTGTATGGGCAGAATACATATGAGGTGATAAACCCGCTGCAGAAGAACCGTAGGACTGCCAATATGAAAATTGCAGATTTTAGCATCTGCCGTGTGAAAGTGTTGGTCACATGAGTTAAATCTGTCAAAGGCTTACAAAACTTGTGTTGTTTGCTATATATAGAGTACAATATTCTATCAAGAATGTATAGAGAAGTTATGATGCCTTATCCCTGGAAGTGTTTGAGGCCATTTGGATGGGTCTTTGAGTAACCTGGTCTAGTGGGAGGCATCCCTGCCCACGGCAGGGGGGTTGGAACAAGGTGATCATTAAGGTCCCTTTCAACCTTTTGACTGTGGAATTTTTTCTGAGGAGGACTGGGTCTGGAGAAGCACTGACACCTGAATTCATGGGATGTAATGTTAGCCTGTGAGTTGAATCCAAAGGTTCAATCTTTTGGTTCTGCTAAGAAGAAATTCCTTAACACAGACATGAGTAAACATAATGAATATTCTTTGCCTAATAATAAGAATTTTTAATCTATTCGTGCTAAAGTTATTTATGAAGGAAGAGAAATATTTCTATTTTATAGATTAAGATGCAGAAACCAGTGAGCTGAAATGTTTTGTCAATGTTCAGCAGGATGTACCTGAAAGAAAAAACCACCATAACTATATCCCATATCCCAGTACTAAATCTGCAGCTCTGTAATTATTTTTGCCTAATATAATTTTGTTTGAACACCTAAACAAATAAATACATAATGTTACAACACTTTTGCGATGTGCTTATCAAGCATATTTCTAATAGCATTTTTTCTGTCATGATTACCTTACAGAAAGGATGGTGAGTTTAAGATTTTGTATTTTTTCCTTTTTTTTTTAAGAAGAAAAGGTAATTCTATCATCTCCTTCAGCCATTGCCCTGTGTTATTTGTTTATCATGTCTGATATTTATTTAGTGACCAAACTTACAATCCTTTTGTCTGAGACAAGAGGTTTCATTAAAGATATGTTCTGCTAGTATAACTGTTTTGTGGATCTGGGTTGGTTTTTTCAGCTTTCAGGACAGTGTTCCGAAGCAATATCAGTGTTCCAGAGTTGCTTTTCATTGTTAACAGATTGTGTGTAATTCATTACTAACCAATGAATCACTGAGAGTTAGATGTTAGCTCTGCGAGTTTCATTTTTTTTGTAGGAATTGCTCAGATACTACAAATTTTTCTGAAACTTATGATTGTGGCAGTGAGCAAATCGTGCAAAGATGTTGTCATATTTCAGAAAAGTGCCTAAATATGTGCTTAGTATTATAAACATGCAAAGATCCCCTTGGCTGTACCCTTACATGTGTCTGTGTTGACACATTTTTCATTATTTGTCTTTAACAGTGGCATTTTCACAGGAGACCTTGTTGCTTATTTTTAAATGTGAACCAAATATCTAACTCCTACGGTCCATCTGAAAAGAAACTCTCCAGCCTATACATTGCCAATGCAATAATTTTTAAGTCTTATTGAAATGTATTCATCATAATGTGAGTTAGTTGGTCCTGTTCAAAAAATATTTCTGAATATGCAATCGTCGACCTTTTCAAATCAAGCCCAAGAAAGTTTTTCCATATCAAATATTGCTGTGAGTCTCTGAACTCTTTTTTTTTTGTTGTTTTCTAGATGTGGAGGAGCAAAGTGACAAGTGTACATTTTCTACCATCAGGAATCATCTTATAGTTCTCTTCAACATTAAAAATACTTTTTTCCTCTACCTTAAGTAAATAGTTGTGATAACAAAAAGAGATGCTTTTTGTGTGTTGCAAATGAAAGCCATATTACAGGGGTGCTTCTGTATTTTCGCTAATCACTTCACTGTAGGTTTCTCTGACCCATGGAAAAGTGAATCTGCCTTAAAACTTGTTTTGTACTGGAACAACCTGCATTGTGGCTTTCAGTTTGTTTTCTTTAACATTCTCTTTAGCCTAACAATATTTTAATGTCCTCTGAGAGCAGTGTCATCTCGTGTGCATCATCCAGATACATGGTGTTTGAATAAGTTAATAGTATTCTAGCAACAACAGTGTAAGTATCCACCCCAGGGGTGTGGGAAAAGGCAAGGTTCATTTGGACAACATTGCACTAGATAAGAGATGCAAAGATGCTTCCAGGAAAGGAAGAACTTTAATTTTGAACCAGGGTGATAGTGAAACACTGTAGGGGTAGGACACAAAAAACAAGGTAGCCGTTTTGTCTACTATTTCCTGCAAGATCTCCAACACAGCTTTTGGTGCCACTAACCCTTTGAGCACGAAAAGCTTGAAGAATGAGACAGGTTTTAACATCAGCTCTTTTCAAATGGACTTGACTAAATTTATTTCCAATATAGCTGGAGGCTGAGTCATTCTTTCACTGCCTACTGTCGTAAAAGACAAGACATTCTAAACTGGCATGATCTGATTTTTCCTAAATTTCATTACCACCAAATTTTTGATACCAGAAAGCAAGTAACCTTTCAAAAAGAAGTGGAAAGATATAGAGATGTAGATACAGGGTCCTCTTAAAGCAGGGGCCAAAGATCAGAAATATCTTGCAGGCTTGGGAAATAAGTTCTCATAAAAAGCCACAGCTGCTTTTGATGAAATTACTGAAAGTTGGTGCACAGATGAACAAGAAAACAGATTTTCCCTTAATGATGTCCCTAGATTCTTAAGTTAAGTCTAGCAGGTAGCAAGATTCTTCCTTAGTTTCAAAAGATATCTCACATCCAGGTGCTGAAACACATTTTTTAAAGCCCTGGAAACAAGAGTTTAAAAATTCAGCATCAAAAAAGCACCTGTAAATCCTCCACAGATCTCTCATTCTCAAATATAGCACTGGAGCATTCGACTAACGCGGAGCCTAGTTTTTCATGTGTAGCTCAGAGTGCTTGTGAGTGTGTTACAACCTGGAAGCAGTCATATAAGATCTCAAAGGTCTAACATCTACATCAGCTGGATTACTTTTGGACTTGGAAAGTAGGTAAGATGGCAAGTATTCCTAAAGAAAATGGCTATGCTTGAAGAGATGCATAGAAAAATGCATACTGAATTCTTTCAAAATTGGCAGCTGGTTGACTTGTTGAGAAAGACTCTGAGGACCGAAGTTTTTTCCTAAGCATTTTTTATTTTTATCTTAGTAGCCCTTATTGACCGAAATGTTTCTAATTTGTATCTTCAATTACCGCTTAAGGAAACCAGAAAAACGGTATTGTAATTTTCTTGCTACAGGAATGTGAAGCTGGCAGAGCTGAGCCAGTGCGCACCTTCTGGCTTAAAAGCTGAGTACAAAAGAATGGGATTCATTTACCTAAACTGCTTAAATGATGTCTAGGGTAATTTTAGAGTCCCTCAAGTACTCAGTCTGACCTTCAGAAGCACATAGGTTTATCTGCAGCGGTGTGTCATATCTACCATAGCCGATTAGATATTTTGGGCAGCTTAAGGTATCTCAAAACTCTGGGCAAATTATGCTGTCCTTCTACCAAAAGATAGTCAGCTAAGTTTGGCAAAGTTTTTTTTAAGATTTCTTATAGGCTGAACATATTTTTTTTGCATAGCCATATGCAACAAATGTTTTCCTGAAGCACTGACCTTATCAGGTCTGTGGTGATGCGGTTCCTTCAAAGCCATGCTATAAATCTGGTAGACCGTACAATATTCAAAGCATTGTGTGTAAACTGCCCAGCTGGCACATTCATGCTCAGTTGGTTTTGCATTCCTTGGAGGGATTTACCTCGCTGTACAAAAGTTACATACTGCATATGCTTATATTTCTGTCTGGACATTTTGGGACTGGGAGACCAGGAGATGGATCTTATTGGTAATAACCGAAGCAGGAAAGACTCACAGTGCCTTGTCTTTATCCAAGGCCTTTTCCACTCACGTCCTGTGCTCCACTGAGCAGTGGGAACCCCCGTACTCACACTCTCCTTAGTTTTATCTTGCTGATGACATAACTGTAGAAACTCTTTTTCATGCTCCTGAAATCCCTATCTGGATGAATTTCCAGCTGAACTTTAGCACTTCTAACTCCATCCATGCATGCTTGAGAAATGCCTCTGTACTTCTGGGCAACCTTCCTCTGTTTCTGCTTCTGTACAACAGCACCACAGGTATTTATTTCAGGTCAGAGTTCCCTGTTCATCTAAACACCCCTCTGTGTTGGCCTGGCCTTTCTAACACATAAACCTTTATCTCACAGAATCACAGAACGGGTCAGGATGGAAGAGACCACAGTAGGTCATCTGGTCCAACCTCCCTGCTCAAGCAGGGTCATCCCAGAGCACAGGGCACAAGATTGTGTCCACTGAGGGAGACTCCACAACCTCTGCTTGACCTGTTCCAGCGCCTGGTCACCAGCACAGAAAGGAAGCAAAAAATGTAGCCTATTCTGCCTACTCATTAACTAGATTTATCAAAAATATAACACATGAAGCCAGTACAGACTGGTAGTGTGTATTTATATTCAAATAATCAAGAATCAACATCTTTATTTGATACTTATAATTCTTCTATTCACATAGCTATATTAATGCTATAAAGTTTCTGTCAAAATAAAACTACTTTTAGAATTTTTGGTCCTTCTTTCTACAATGAGAAAGGGTATTTTTGTTAAAGAGACTGCAATGGAATAATTAGTGCCTCCTTACCTTGTGTATTGCTCTCTCTATGCAGGAGTTACACACAATTTAAAACATCAATAAGAAGTAAATTGTTGCAAATTACTATTCTTTCCTCAGTATCCAATAATTTGCTAGAACCAATAACAATGGTGTCAGAATGTAACCTTGGATCAGTCCTGTTCTGTAGTGAACCCATTAATTGTTCGCACAATACTAATCCTTTAAGAATACTCAACAAGCCCGTGCTAACTCCTTGAGCTTTTTTCTTACCTCTGTTTATAGTCCTGAGTGTTCTATTTCTCCTGGTGTTAATGCTCCTGAACATCAAGCAAAAGAGAAAGAAAAGAAAAGCAAATGTAGCCAACTAAAAGCTTGAGATAAGTGAGCTATTATCACTGCATTGATATAAAATTGACTTCTCTGCTGATAAGATAAAAATTATGATTAAATCCTCTTTAAGTTTTTCTGCCTTACTGTTTAAGTCAGTGAAGTGAGAACTCCAAAATTTTGGACAAATGCACATATGTACATTTTTCTCAGTCCTTGGTTGATATATCCTGAATATATATCTTCTTCCAAGACTAAGCAAACTTTATTTTTGGAGATTACTTGATTTCTGAGATCCAGGAATATACATGGCCTGCTCAAAAGTAGGTAGGAGGAAGAAATAGCAACTGCACCTTTTCTTTCCAAGTAAATGTACTAACTAACCACAGAGCCAGAAACAGCATCTCCCTGTAATGTTCTGACCCAAGAAGGAAATCTGAGACGTCTTCAGTGCTCTCACATTTGCTGTGAGCCATATACATGCACTAAGACAGCTGCTGTGAAGCTGCCAGTATGCAGTGGCATGTTACCCTGCAGTAACTCATTCGTGTTTTGAAGCCAAAAGTCAACAGACTTAAATCAAGCTGTTCTGCCTATAAATTGAGAATCCCACCTGCCGAATGTGACACCCCCAGCTGGTGATGTGTAGCCCACTTCTCAGGGAAGAGGTGAAGTGTTGTGCCAGGTTAGTTGTGATTTGTTGCCTTCTTTACTGCTGCGCCATGCGCATTTCACAGCCAAAGTGTGGTCTTGAAAGATGCAGAGAATGAGAAGGCATTTCCTACTTCCACTCACATGAGGACAAATTTTCCATGGCATGGTCATATTGCGGACAGAGTTTTTTGGTTTAAAGAAGTGGCATTTGAGAAAGTAGAATGAAATAGAGATTGAGAAATAGAATTAAAAAAATAAAAATTAAAAAAAAATTGGGTTGAAAGGGACCTTAAATATCACCCAGTTCCAACTCCCCTGCCATGGGCAGGGACATATTTCACTAGAACAGATTGCTCAAAGTCCCATCCGGCCTGGCCTTGAACACTTCCAGGGATGAGACATCCACAGCTTCTCTGGGCAACATTCCATTAATTATATATTTTCTCTTTTTCTTGGTTCTGGCCAGGACAAGGAGGGTAATAGCCAGAATCCTGGGGTTATTAAATGCCACATTGCACCATTCAGGGCGGGGGGTGGAGGAGTGGGTTTTTTCCCCTGGCTCATGATGTTGGTTTTTTCAGGGAGAAAACCACAGTGGAGAATACTATTCCAAAGCACTGCACTCACGAAGAAGAATTTGACTGGTGAGGTGAAGTTCTGAGGAAATTAATATAATTGTGTGCGTGCACAGGTCTCTCCATCCCTTTAGCAAAGAGAGAGTACCATGCTCTACCAGTCCCGAAGGAAAAGCAGGTATATTTCTGTCACAGAGGTTTATATTCCTTTGGAATAACTTTCACATTCTTGACTGACAAATAATCTCTTCCTTATGTGGGAGAAGGTGGCAAGTGAGGAAGAAGGCCATAGTGAAAGGAGACATCTAGATAAGAATGGTTCTGCTTTTTAGCTGTGTGTAAATTAACATTGTGAATTTCATGATGAACACCGCTTTTTTCGGAAGAATGCTATTCACTTGTGTCCTGGAAGATGAATATCATGCCTTCAATTTAAACATCATGTTGTTATCATGGAACAAGTGGATTTTATTTTGTAATTGAAAGAAATGGTAGAACTGTAACTTCACACAAAAACCCAGAACTTCACAGAACAAAATACAATTGCTAAATAGACAGTAGAGTTAAAGGTACTTCAAGACTGAATTTATAAGTTTTGCCAATTTTTTTTCCAAATTTAGATTCAGTGTTATGGGTTTGGGGTTTTTTTTGCTAATGATGCTGTGATATTCTATGAACTGTAAAAGCACTTGCAAGTAAAGCAGCTGACTACACAGTCAAACCAAGGCAATGTTTCCACCAAACCTTGAAAATCTGTATTGACAGAAGTATACTAAGCTAAAAAAATCTTCTCAAATACATCTTTGATGCCATTACATACAGACAGCAAGCAGTACAGGGATTTTTGCAGTAGAATATGTGGGGATTTCATGAACAACAGGCTGAAGATGAGTCAGAAACGTGGCCTTGCAGCAGTGAAGACCAATTGTGCATGGATTTGTAATAGCAAGGGTGCACTCATCAGCTTGGGAAGTGCTTTTTCCCCTCTCTTTGGTACCTGGGAAGTGTCTGCAGTATTGTGCCCAGTTTCGGTCTCCCCAGTGAAAGAAAGGCCTTGGCATTCTGGAGCGAGTCCAGAAGGGACCCCAAGCAGATTAGGGGGCTGGATCACATCATGTGTGAATGATGGAAATCTGGGAGAGGTATTTTTTTTCAATATGAAGGTGGTCACAGTTTTCCCAGACGAGCATCTCAGTCCTTGGAGATATTAAACATCTAATTTTATAAGACTATAAACAATTTGATGTAGCACAAAACTGGTCCCACTTTGAGCTGGGAAATAGAATAAAAAAGGCTTTTTTAATTTAAATTGTTCCTTGAGTCTCTTTATCCATATTGTTACAGCTAGGAAGAGCCCTGAATTTGAAGAAATACATACCATGAAGGTGATAACACATGGTTTTGAAACTTTCTCCAGGAAAATGTCTAACAAAGCAGATAAGCATAAGATCTTCCTCAACAGGAGAGCGAAGTTAAGAAAACACAGGAAAATAGATCCTATGCAAAAAATGAAACCTATGATCTAGGCCCATGAATAAATCAGTAACAATT
The DNA here is from genome assembly GCA_013397755.1 of Cnemophilus loriae. Classification (NCBI taxonomy): domain Eukaryota; kingdom Metazoa; phylum Chordata; class Aves; order Passeriformes; family Corvidae; genus Cnemophilus; species Cnemophilus loriae. Next base: position 4,653,147 of record VZTF01006149.1, read on the forward strand.
CCTAACATGGTTTAAGTTACCTGCCAACTGAGATTTATAGCACAATGCGAAGGGATAAACAGCACAGCATTTTTAAAAGTAGTTGAATGACTAGCAAAGAAATCCATATATTTTTTAAGGAGTTTGAATAGTGAAATACTGGATTAACTCAAATTTATAGGAGTGCACAGACAGATACTTCCATGAAAAGAATACCGGTGTTGACACAGTCAGTAGGAAACAGAAAGTGTCATCCAGTGCAATACTTTTTGAGATCATTGATCACTCAGAAGCCTTGAGAACAAGATCACTGCGAGCACTGCTGTAACAAGATACTCGATTAGTGAATAAAAATGAACTTAATCAATGTGAAAGAGTAAAATTCTGATGTTTAGCCGTTCTATGTGATGAAATTAAACTAATCATCATCAGCTGCTACTGCATACCAAACTCAGATGGCTCTCCGTGGAAGAGCACTCTGGAGTCTGACCTTCATGAAAAAGTTCAAGTGCTGTTGATAGATAAATCAGTCCTGCTGAACACCTCCACGACAAACAATTTCTTGCACATCTGATTTCCTCAAGATTTTCGAAAAGCTGTCTTCCTTCCACTTGCTGTTCTGGAAGTGCAGGGCGACAATACGCCGTTAGCTACAAGGCAGAGGGATTTCAGGGCAAAACAGACTGATATTCAGAAATAAACGTTCTTCCAGAAGCACAGGGTTTACAAGGTTTCTGCTGTTAGTTATAATCTCAGGGATCAGGGTCCCCACCTTCAGAGATGTCATCAGGAAAGATGTTGCCATCTATTTAAATGCACTTAAAGGGAAGCTTGGGTTTGTTTGTTTGTTTTGCTGCCTTTTTAAAAATAGATAGAATACTTATACAGTTGGATGTGAAATCTGTCCTTTTCCAAAGCTGTGCTTTCATATAATTTGTAAGTAAACCTCCTCAATAAGCGTAGTCTTCCAATGTCATATCTTAGCAGTGAGGTCTGTATGAGTTTGAGGGAAGAGTTTATTGAAATATGTACTAAATTACTACTACTTTCATTACTTCTTATCTCACCATGCCCTGAGCAAAACTGACTCTTTAACAACGAAATCAAAGCACAGAGATTGGTTTGTAAGTGTCAATGTTTTACCATTATGCCTTGGAGCCATCAAGAGAGGCAGGCACTAGCCTCTCAAAAATAAACTAGGCATGACTGCACATTTTCCTCATTTTTAATAGGAATGGCACATTCACCATCTAAAAGTGTTCCTTTTTGTCATGATTTATTTATTTTTAAACGACCTTTTACGGCTTTTTCTCTGTGGAAGCTCACAATTATCAGATTACCAATGAGACAGTGCTAACAGTTTTCAAAAGTGAAGGTTGGTAAAAGAAACAGACACTGTAGAAGACCGCAAAGATTTCATCAAAACTATTGATTCTGCCCAGGAACAGGGCTGAGCTATCTCAGTTTCACAATTTCAACTCAGAATCCTGACTGTGAGTCCTGACACCGCTTTTTGTCACATATGGTTTCATACCAGGCAACCTTGAACCTGTGTCAGAGATGATACTTTCAGCACCGTGAAGTCCAGAAAACGAAGATCTTACTCAGGATTTTGAAACTGGAGTTTTTCAGCTAATGAAATTTCATGAATCTTTACTTATTTCAGAAGACATCTGTCAAGAAGAATGAGCAATTTACGAACAAAAGTTTTGATTGTATCAGTCCAAACAGCTATTCTCTAATTCAGCTCTGTACATTTCCACTCTGCAAACAATGGAGAGTTTGCATAGAGAATCAGTAAATTCAGTTGGAGACTTGCAAGACCTGATTGGACAAAGTCCTAAATAGCATAGCCTTTTTTCATGGTGGACCCTGCTTGAGGTGCAGCTTGGACCAAAAACTGTGTCCTTGGACTACAGACACAGTGATTTCCCAGTAACTGATTCCGTAAACCCCCTTTGGGACCTTCAGGATCTACAGTAATATTATGAGCCTCTTTCTTTTGCAAGATGATGTCAAAAGCGAAACCTACTTCTTGGCATTGTCCCCGCTTACCTAGGAGCAAAACATTTCTGAGACCGACTTTAACCACTTATTAATGCTTTACCATTAAAAAAAAAAAAATAGAAACATGATCTGAGTTTTAAATTCAGACTTGTAATTTATTTTCTTAAATAAAAAAAGGAAAACAAAACACAACAAAAGGAGTAATTCATACCAATGAATCACAAAACATTTAAATCCCATGTTTTGTAGTATCTTTTCTTAAGCGTATTCCATCATTTACAGAAAGGGGTGACGATATGCCATGTTTGCTGAAAATTGACTCCAAGTCCTGGCTGCCAGCTGCCATCAGAGACTGCAAGTAGCACTTACAGGCTTATGTTGAATACTCACTTCCAACAGCAACCATCTTGGAGATACAGTGACACTAAAAGTTGTGTAATAAAAGAGCCTCTGCCCTCATCTACCTGTGAATCATATCTTTTTTCTACTAACTATGTGATTTAATAAAAGTAATTGGCATTGTTAGGTTATTTTATTCATATTTATTTTCAGTAATATACCTGACTTCTGTGTTAATCCTTCCAAGTGAAGGTAATTGTTGCCATAAAAGCTACCTATGCCTTTTATGTAATATATCCTTTCTCATTTAATTGAAGTAAAATAGAAATATCTAGCTAAACACTCTATTTATTTCTCTCCACTAGACCAAGAGAGAAAACAGCTTTTCTTTTTCCCCCCATTTTTTTTTCCAACAAGCTTAATGCTAGGTAACCTATTTTACACATTATGTGCATTTAGCCTCAATAACTGTCATATTTTTTTCCTAAGAAAAAAATAATATATGAATAAGACTTTCCCAAAACTTTGTTTGTAGAGAAGTGCAGTGAAACTTCTTTAAATGTGAAATGGGTGAACCTAAACAAAAATGAATGCATGACAGCTGGAAAAAACAAAACTTGGTAGACCGTGTGTCATATATGTATATACATACGTACATATATATATATGTACATACATACACATACATATATATATATATATGACAGAAGTTTTCATATTTTGTCAGCTTAAAGCATGATGTAACTAATATATTACTAGCAACAAACTACAATTTTCAGACTGATTGGACTTTACACAGACTGGGAATTTGCCATTGTGCTTCATGCTGCAGAACTGAGGCCATCATCTTGCTTTATATTAAGAGTAAATATTGTAATAGAGCATCTGTGAAAAAACCAGTGCATAATGTTTTCTTGTGTTTTCTTCATAAACGTACAGAAATTGTTTCACAGTCAAATTAAAAAAGCAGTACTAATGTTAATAACAAAGAAATAAATGATATGGTTAATCACCTTTAAAATCTCTCTTCAACTAAGAGACACATTACTGCTCAGTCAGGCTTTCTGTGCACTGAGAATTTTGTGCTGTCCAAATTTTGCCTAGATATTTTGTTCCGCATTAACTTTTGGATTATTTTTCATTTGCTAGACTCCCACTTCCCTGGATTAAGATAAAACTGCATAGCAGGCATAAGAGATTTTCCTCACAGCTTGACTTGAAGTACTGAGGATAAAAAAAAGAGACAAAACAGGAAAACCCTAACTCTTAAATAGAAGAGAGCATTTCATATTTAACATCTTAGCATGAGTGCTATGTGTTTTAAAATGATAATGAGGCATTGCTATTATGAAAAACAATTTTTTTTGCCTATTGTATGATTAGGTGTACTTTATCAGGAGCACTGCTTCAGGAATTGCTCGTAAATTCACAAAAGGCTTTCCTCTGAGGTTGTAAAAAAAGTTATGGAACTCAGATGTCAAGGCTCAGGTATGTATAATTGTATTATATGGAACATATAGTTGTGAACCAGAATTACTGTGAGCTCAATAAAATAACGAACGAAACAGGTATCTTTTACTTGGCCATGCTTTAGAACTTAAATTTGTTTTCATTCCTGAAATAATATCACTCTCATAGTTTTATTTCACTCTAACAAAAATGGTTTGGAATGATTTATGCTACCTTAAGCAACTATACGTTTCCAGTTGTATTTACCTATCTTTTTGGATGGGAATTTTAATACTGTTTTAGAAATAAAGATTAACTGCAAAAGGAGAACAAATCTATTCCAAACATTCCCTTCAAACTTGCAATTTAATGTGGATGTAGCTCCACCCAACTGGAGCCCTGCTGAAGCCAATGGAGCTGGCATAATTGCAACTCATTTAGAAATATTAACATTGACATTGGTGATGGTATACAAGGGATAAAATTACATCACGTTGACTGATGACATGGAGCCTGTGGCTCTACCCTGTCTGTACAGTAACTTCCTTGATTTCTCTTGTCTGTCATCCATGTAATTCAACAATTTGAATAATTAAATAAATATACTCATTTAAATACATGTTTTCCAGGTTAACTACTTTAGATCAAAATCACGTTTTAAAAAGAGGCTCAAAGAAAGACTTTCAACCATACCTAAAAGGCCTATATATATGAATATATATATATATAGGTGGGACTCCAGAAATACATTTAAGAAATTAGGCATTTTTTTAAGCAATAAGGAATCACTTCTCATTAGAACTTGAAAAATCTACAGTCCAGACACATGAGAAAGTCCTGTTATAGCAATGGTTATGACTTTCACATGTATCTGAATAAATACATGTGTCTATATATCTGCATACACCTAAATAAATACACATAGAGTTACAAACATATATTATTTACACATAAGGTCATATGATGTGTACGTGCATAGGGCTTAGTTCTTTAAAGTGTGGTTGAGAATGACCCAAATAAGAAAATCCTTAAGTCAGCACAACCTTCAAGAGCAAGCAGTAACTTGGTTTTAAAATTTCGTATTCAGAATTCTGGAACAATTATCACCTCACCTGGGTATTCTAACAAGTTAATCTATCTGAATTGAAATACTCATCAACACACTATGTAATTTCATTGAGAGTATCTGCTAACTCAGATCAACTCAATTAATCTCTAGTGGAATGAAACAAAGAAGCAGATGGTAATGTGTTTTAGTCAACAGCAACTTTTTATTCTGCATACATTTTTAAGTACACTATTGCTAGGCATTACTCCTAAGGCATTGAGAAATTGCCTTACTTTTAATCTAAGGCTTTAAATAGATGCCAATAAGACACACTCATATTCCATTTTGTCAGTAATGATTACAGTTTTCTCAAATAAAACATTTGCCTTAGGCTCAGGTCTGCATGATACTTATTCTGACACACCCACTGATTTCCTGGGAGCAGCAAGTTCAGGACCTGTCACCACCACCACCTTGGCACAGGAGTCTTGTCCTATCCAGTGAGCTGCACTGATATTTAGTTAAATGCACTAAGCACTGCTGCACGTGCTGACAGATGGTGATCAGCAAGGATGCATTTGATATCACCTTTTCCATAATTCTTCAAAGGTAAGGGTTTGGCATCCTGAACTGCTTTGTCTTCATCCTTATGCAGAAAAAAATAAAGGCGAATCTCTCAATCCGCATGATCCTGAGAGCAGAAAGCAGGGCTTGTTCTTCTCCTTTGGTCTGGTGGTCAAGGCATTTGAAAAAATGGCTAAAATATGGGTGCTGAGCTTGTTCATAATATCATTTATAGCCTCAAGCTGCACCAGCGTAGGTTCAGGTTGGACATCAGGAGGAATTTCTTCACAGAAGGGGGTGTTAAACATCGGAATTATTTGCCCAGGGAGATGATGGAGCCACCATCCCTGGAGGTGTTCATGAAATGATTGGATGTGGGAGTTAGTGCTGTGGTCTAGTTGATGAGGCAGTGATCAGTCAGTGATGGGACTCAATGATCTTGGAAGTCTTTTCCAACCTAGATGTTTCTGTGATTATTTATACATTTTCCATTTAATGACATCAAGATTAAAATATACAGAAGTGGCCCAGGAGGAAGGGTTGAAACCTTTTATTTCCTATTTCTACCAACTTGCCATGAGTCAAGGATTTCACTCATCGTCTAGCCTTGTCATCTTGATTGCTTGCTCCAACACTGCAGCAGCCATGTCAGGAGAACTGGGCTGTGACCCATGTTACAGGTAAATCTGTAGCCTTGAGGTCAGGGCAGACTTGGAGATATTGGAAAACAGTTTTAAATATGGTAACATTGGGAAATAAATTAAATCCAGGCTTCCAACTTCATGACTTATGTTCTGCCTATGAGTGTATTTATAAAAACATACAAAAGCAAACAGACCCAACAGCTGGACAAACCCCTTCTTTTTCTAATATCTTTTGGAGGAATTTACTGCAACTTTTTTCTTTGAGATAAGTTTCTGTGTATACCGAGTTTGCTTTCAAAATGGATGGCTAGAGGTTTGGATCCATCATTTGAGATAAAAAGATTAAAGATCATTTTCTGAATCCTGTCTGTTGAAAGGTGTTGAGTAGTTTTGTCCCAGACAAGCTGAGAAACAAAATCCATGTATATAAAGAAACGAAGTATATAATTCAAATAGTAGATGCTCTGAAAATTAAGCTGTCTTCAAAGTGAGGTGACAACTTAGGATGGGCTATTTTATGTCAAAATTTTGGCCCCATAGTTCATGTATTTATGTAGACCTTTATAGGCATTATGTTCTTACTAGCATCCTTACTATGTTTTAGCCAAACTCTTCATCACTTGTAGAGATCCACAGAGCTCTATGGTACTTTTAGTTCTTAAAAAGGAGAAGAGCAGTGAAGCTTTAGTCATGCAGTGAAGACACGAAGTACTGATAGTATATCACCAGCACAGGAAATAAACCGAGCCCTTTAGTCAGCCAGGGTCTGCAGTGAGTTTTGGCCACACGACTATGGCAGTGAGGGAGAGGAGTATTTTTTAACATGAAGCGATCACTAGCTAAAAAAAGAGAGCAATGCTCTTCCACCTTCAAACAAGATATAATCATCCTGCCTCACTATTTCAGTTTTTTGTACATTGTTTTTTTTACTTTGTTTTCATGGTTCCTGTGTTGATTTAGCTGCCATTTTTTCTATTTTTAATTTACATATCTCTCATTCTGTATCCATATTTCATCTCTTTTGCCCTCAATTTACCAACTCTCTTTCTTCTCTGTCCTTTTCCCAGAGAGCCCATCCTTTCTCCTATCAGTATGTTATGCACTCTTTGCTTGTCTGCCATCCCCTTTTCCTTTCTTTTGTTTTGCATTTCCCTCTATTCACTTCTTTTCCCTTTCCCTCTATTCACTTCTTTTCCCTGTCAGTTGGCTTGTGAAGAAATATATTATGGGAAGTAGTTACATAAAGGATATTTCTCTGAAAACACAACTACATTTACAGTAACATAAGTCAACACATTGACCTGCAATATTAAATTGTGGATGAATTTAATTTAATGAAAGCTAAACTAATGCATTTATAGGGTGCCACATATGTGCCAGATCCTTTAAAAACATGAAAGACAGAACATGTGCACTAAAAATATTACAACTAAACATTCTCAATTTTATAGAATCTATTTCAGTTCGTGTTAGATAACATATTTCACAAGTATAAATAAAGATGGTGAACAGATCAGAGAAGGCTCATAAAGAAGGGACTTTTAATCAAGGACTTGAAGGAGAAAAGAGATTGGTAGATCTAGGTCATGATTTTGAAGCATCAGCTCCATGTAGTAACGCTGGCATGTTTACATAGTCCAAAAGCAGCTGGGATTCTACTATTTCATGTTCCTCTTCTTGCACTGTACAGACACTTAATGCATACATTTATATTATATACATATTAATATAATATTTATTCTAAACTTTTGCCCAAAGAACTATTCACAGATGTTGATGATCTTTTCATCAAATTTGCAGTTACTGGATCTTTTCTCCTGGTGATTCCCTCAACTTTATGACAAATAAAACTTATTTTGTCTCTCATATACTCACAAAGCACCTTGAAATATCATTATACCTACTGTGCCTTTAAAACACAGACTATTTAAAAAAAAAATTCTGGATTTTTTTTTTTTTT